>CM034465.1:6322446-6440948 GCA_019925255.1 Litchi chinensis | reverse complement strand
AATAGAAATTAGTCAGTTATTTAGTTGCTGAGGTGGCACCAATTAGTTACAAACTATTGGTATCACATGTTTTGTATGGAAAAGTTTGTTAAGATGACTAATATAAAAGGTGTGGCAGTAGTTAATCATCAATTAATGAAAATCAAGTTTTTTATGTGTAAAGCTTCCATTAATAGTGTTTTCTTGTTCTCTGTTTTTGCTTAGAGTTGTTTAGGTCTTTTGTACAATTCTCTACATGGTATCAGAGCTTGCAAGGGACTAATCGTCACGGTAGACAACACAAGCAATTCTTTTACACCAAATTCATCTACACTCAGAGATGGTGATCGCATATCGTCTCCATCATTGTCGTCGCTCGACTTTGCTGCACTTGCAAAGTCGATGAATTTCAACTTACTGATAAAGCTGAACAGAGAGAATTACTTTCATTGGAGAGCACAGGTACTCACTGCAATTGAAGCTTTTGAACTAGATGATTACATTACTGGAGTAAAAACCATACGACCAAAGTATGTTGAGATTCAATCTAGTGTTAGTGGTGACAAAGAATTAGTGTTGAACAAAGATTATAGTGTTTGGAGAAGATGTGACAAACTGTTGTTATGTTGGTTGTTGTCAACCATAAGTCAAAGTATAATAGGAGAAGTTACAAATTATACCACCTTTAGCGAGATCTGGACTACTTTAGCAGATCTTTATTCACACCAATCTATGGCCAAAGTGCTTCAGTTGAAGCAGCAGTTGAGTTCAATCAAAAAAGGTTCTAGTAATGTTAGTGAGTATATTCTCAAGGTCAAGAATATTGGTGATGCTCTTAGAGCTGCAGGAGAGGTAGTTAAGGATCGTGAATTGTTGTTAAGCATTTTGAATGGAATTGGACATGAGTTCGATCCAGTTACTGTGTTAATTTCTTCACAAAGGCAGTCTATGTCACTCCAAGAAGCACAATACCAATTGATGATACATGAGCAAAGGATAGCTCATCTGAGTTCAACAACTCATGTTGATGTTTCTAGTTTAAGTGCCAATGTTGCTACTGGTAATCAAGGAAGTAGATCTAATTTTAGAGGAGGCTATAACAATGGAAACAGAGGAGGTATAGGAAATAATAGGGGTAGAGGCAGAAATAGAGGAAGTGGAAGGTGGAACAATAATAAACCTTCATGTCAAATTTGTGGTAGAGTAGGTCATTCTGCTTCCTATTGCTACAATAGGTTTGATAGAAATTTCATGCAAGAAGGGAATCAAAATTATCCTACTAATTTTCAAGGTCAGAGTCACAATACTCAAGCTCACTTTGGACAATTATAAGGACAAAATTCCTTTCAACCTCAGTTACAAAATACTTCTCAATATCAGGCAAATCTCAACCAGTCCACTGCCTATTTTGCTACTCCTGAAACAGTGTGTGATCCTGCCTGGTATGCAAACAGTGGAGCCACAAATCATATGACTTCAGATCTTGGAAATCTATCGATACATAATGAATATCAAGGAGGAGAAAGGTTAACTGTTGGTAATGGACAACAGCTTCATATTTCGCATACGGGTAAAGTTCTTATACTTCCTCGAGTCCACAATAGTTCATATCTCACCCTGCATAATGTTTTGGTGGTTCCCTCAATTGCCAAAAATTTGTTGAGTATATCTAAATTCACTGCTGAGAATAATGCATATGTAGAATTTATTAACAATCATTGTGTGTTGAAGGACAAGACCTCCAAGAAGGTGATGCTTTTAGGAGTGCTTGAGAATGGTCTGTACAAGCTTGATTTTTCTTGCATTCAACCTACTTCCTTAGCTGGTCTTCGAGCAAGTTCAGGTGCTGTTTTACATTCAAAATCTTCTCAAATAAACTCTTCTAGTTTAGTCAATAAAAGTTCTTGTTCATCCTTTATTAATACCTCAACTAGTGATCATAGTTGTAACCAAGATGCATTGTTGTCTATAATTGTAAATGCCAACCTTTGGCATATTAAGCTTGGTCATCCTTTCCCTTTAGTTCTAAGGCATGTGATGAATAGTTTACATCTCAAGTGTGGCTTTAAGGATTTAACCTTTTGTGATTCATGTAAAAAAGGAAAAATGCATCAGCTTCCTTTCCATACTTCTACTTTTAAAGCTAATAAACCACTTGAGTTACTCTATATAGATGTATGGGGACCAACCCCGGTTTCTTCAATTGATGGTTTCAAATATTATGTGCACTTTGTTGATTCATATTCTAGGTTCACCTGGTTATATCCTATCAAGCTTAAATCTAATGTGGTTTCTGTTTTTCTTCATTTTAAAAAACAAGTTGAACTACAACTCGATTGTAAGATCAAATGCCTACAAGCTGACTTAGGAATTGAATTCAAACCGCTTATGCCTCTTTTGTCTGAGTTTGGTATCCATTTTAGGACATCCTGTGCTTATACTTATCAGTAAAATGGGGTAGCTGAGAGAAAGCATAGGCATCTAGTTGAAACAGGCCTTACCTTACTTTCCCATGCACACATGCCTCTCAAATTTTGGGTAGAAGCCTTCCAAACTGCAACCATTCTAGTAAATAATCTTCCTACTCCTTTACTGCACATGAAGTCGCCTTTTGAAGTTCTTTTTCATAGAAAACCAAATTACAACTTCTTTAAATCTTTTGGTTGCTCCTGCTTTCCACATCTTAGACCTTATTCTCATCAAAATTTCAACTTTTGTTCAGACAAATGTATTTTTCTTGGTTACAGCTTAAGTCAAAAAAGGTATAAATGTTTGCATCCTTTTGATAGGATTTATGTTTCAAGAGATGTACTGTTCAATGAAATAGAATATCCTTTTCAACTTTTGTTTCCAGCAGCACCTTTACAACCTTCTCATCAGTCATCATTAACAAGCTCTAGTTTACCAATTTCTGTACTGAGAATGATCCAAAATAATCCAGTTTTTTTTTTTTTTTTTGTAATGATTCACTTCATGACTTATCTTCTTCTCAGTTCTATCATAATGATTATTCCATTATGTCATCTCCTATTAGTCTTAGTAAGTCTAATCTTTTACAGACCAGTACATCCAGCATTGCACAACAACATTCTTCTCATGCAAATGCTCCTTCTCACCCAATGATTACTAGGTCTAAGACAGGTGTTTATAAACCTAAAGTTTTCTCATATGTCTGTAAGGCTCCATCACCTATATTGGCTACAACTCTAGAGCCTACGACTATTAAAGAAACATTGGGTCAGCCTGTTTGGTATGTAGCAATGAAGGATGAATACCTTGCATTGATGAGAAATCAGAGTTGCACCTTAGTGCCTGCCTCATCTGCAAATAATTTGGTAGGATGCAAATGGGT
The DNA here is from genome assembly GCA_019925255.1 of Litchi chinensis. Taxonomy (NCBI): domain Eukaryota; kingdom Viridiplantae; phylum Streptophyta; class Magnoliopsida; order Sapindales; family Sapindaceae; genus Litchi; species Litchi chinensis. Next base: position 6,437,617 of record CM034465.1, on the reverse strand, counting down.
GTTTAGAGTAAAATATAGGCAAGATGGTACTGTACTAAAGCATAAGGCAAGATTGGTGGCAAAGGGGTTCCACCAAACTGCTGGTTTTAACTATTTTGATAACTTTAGTCCAGTGGTTAAGGCATCAACAATAAGGGTTATCTTCTTACTAGCTGTTACCTATACATGGGATATTCAACAAGTGGATATCAATAATGCATTTTTGAATGGAGACCTCACTGAATTGGTTTATATGGAGCAGCCTCCAGGTGTTATTGACACTAGATTTCCTTCTCATGTTTGTAAGTTAAATAAGGCACTGTATGGCCTTAAACAAGCTCCAAGAGCTTGGTTTTTCAAGCTCAAAACAGTCCTTGTAAAGCTTGGCTTCACTAATAGCAGGTCTGATGTTTCACTCTTTATTAAAAGAACCACTTCTCATGTGATATATCTGTTAGTCTATGTAGATGATATCCTTATAACTAGTAGCAGTCCTACATTGATTCATCAAACAATGGCAGTCTTACAATCCAAATTTGCTCTTAAAACTCTTGGTAGTGTGAGCTATTTTCTTGGTTTTGAAGCAACGAGAATCGCTACTGGTCTCTTTCTCTGCCAATCCAAGTACATTGTTGATCTGCTTCAAAAGACTAACATGTCACATTGCAAACCTTGCTCTACTCCTATTTGCTCTTCAACTAAATTGTCTAAGCATCAAGGTGTTCCTTTTTTTGATCCATGTTTGTACAGAAGTACTATAGGAGCACTTCAATACTTGACTAACACAAGACCAAACATATCCTTCTCTGTCAATAAGCTAAGTCAGTTCTTACCTTCACCTACTGAAGAACACTAGAAGGCTTGTAAAAGAGTTCTACGGTATCTTAAAGGCACTCCTTCACTTGGTCTTGTGTTCAAACCAGCTAAGGAACTTCACATTGAAGTTTTTAGTGATGCAGATTGGGCATCATGTATTGATGATAGAAGATCTACTACTGGTATTTGTGTCTTTCTTGGTGGAAATCTCATCACTTGGTGCTCTAAAAAGCAAAGTGTTGTAGCCAAATCTAGTACCGAAGCTGAATACAGGGCCTTATCTCAAGCTGCATAAGAAGTTCTTTGGCTTCAATCTTTATTTGCTGAATTGGGGATCCAAATTCCATATTGTCCAGTTGTCTGATGTGACAACACTAGTGCAGCAGCATTGGCTCAAAACCCCTTATTCCATGCTCGAACTAAACATATTGAAATAGATATTCATTTTATCATAGAGAAAATTGCTGCCAAATTACTTTCTGTTCAGTATGTGCCTACAGGAAATCAAACTGCTAATATTTTTACCAAGGCCTTGCCACAATCTCAATTTGAGTTCTTAAGATTCAAACTGCACTTGGATAGCTCTCCCAAGTCCAGTTTGCGGGGGGATGTTGGAGATAATATAAAGCATCCAGCAATTTAGGCAGCCTACAAACAATTAGATTGGAAGTCACAGTCAACTCAAGTTGGTGACAGTTATGTTAGTATAGTTAAACCATATGACAATCCAACAACGAGTCCAAGAATGATTAAGTTTGGGAGCTTTGCTACTATGATGATGTCCTCTATAAATAATGATGGAGTTGTTGATCAAGGGCTAGTAGATGGAAGATCAATTGATCCTAGATTCTCTGGTGGTTAAAGGAGATGATTAACTTTTGTACTAATAGAAATTAGTCAGTTATTTAGTTGTTGAGGTGGCACCAATCAATATGTTTTGTATGTAAAAGTTTGTTAAGATGACTAGTATAAAAGTTGTGACAGTAGTTAATCATCAATTAATGAAAATCAAGTTTTTTATGTGTAAAGCTTCCATTAATGGTGTTTTCTTGTTCTCTGTTTTTGCTTAGAGTTGTTTAAGTCTTTTGTACAATTCACTACAGACCTATGGTTAAGTGGGGTTTGAAATGGCATAATGTGTTTGATTGCATTTCAATGGCAAAGCTATGGGGTGTTGATGGGGCCACAACAACCTCAATTTTTCAAACAAAATTTCAATTAACAAATTACATATAACCATTGATTTTAAATCACTGAAACATATCAAAGAAAACTCTCGATGTAATTAAAAACAAAAAAGAACCAATGTTATTGTAGATTAATTCGTAAACAACTGAAATTAGTATAAAATGAAGTTTTATTATTGAAACTTCCATTAAAGATAATGGTAGTAACATGGCAAATTAAGAACAACAACCACTTTATTCATGCCTCTCTGTTCTAATAACAAAGTGTCCATATTAAACATGTAGGCATTGCTCCAAGTAGCTCAGTTATCCCACTTCTCCCATATCTGACTGTATACCAACCCGTCACTAAACTAAGCATCACCAAATACAACCCAAGGGATAAATTTGTAGACATATGTCTAACAATAATTAAAAATGCAATCCACATTAGACAAGAACCTAAATAAATCTTTTATCAATGCCATTCATGCTGAATATTTATGGCTAAGTTTCTTAGATCAAACAGCAGGGCAACCTTTTACAAAAACATTGGGAGCTGTAGGACACTGCGCAAGAGGACAATGATCTCCCAGCTCTAAACCCCACCAGTTAACTCCATATACACCACTCATCAGCTGAGTTATACTTGCCAATAGAGTTTGCAAGGCAATTCCCATGTTGAGCCCATTTGACATCACATAAATGTATTCACTCCACCGATCTTTATACTTTCTGTATACAATAAGATGGAAGAAAACCCCCAAACTTATAAAAGACCAGTAACTCAATGCACCATTAATAATCAACGTGTCCATACCTCCTAGTATGTTTGGAACGTTAATACCTTTAATCCATTTTTTATCAGGAAAACACTTTGATAATATCCAAACAAGCACTGGTCCCATCAAACCAATAATAAAGAAATAGAATAATTTTGAGTATATGCCATCAGGAAAATACATACGCCTTGGACCCACCAGCCCCCATGTTACTGAAGAATTACTGTTTAAATTCGTACCAGGACAAGTCCAAGGACTACCTTTCGGTAAATGTTTTCGGTCACAGATATTGTCCACAGTTGAGAATAACCACCACATTGTAGTTAGACTAACAACTGCTGAGATGATCGTTCCGGTTACTTGTGCAACAAACATTGATTTAGGGGCAATCTTCATGTAGTGACCCAATTTGAAATCTTGAATGAATGCAAGAGCATGAGATTGGGTTGAGAAAGCAAATGCATCAAATACCAGATAGGCTGTCGGTCTACCAGGATAGCTATATCCTATTAAAAACCGTGAAACATATTGAATCACGTTCACGGTCTGCAGTAATTTTTGACTTATGTTAGAAAGAAAATTTTCAATAATGAAGCTAAATATAAGAAGATAAATAGCTAAGGAAATAGGCTTACTTGGCCGGTGGTAGCTATAACAACACCTATGGGTAAAGTAAAAATCATTACTAAGATGCAGGCTAAAATGATTCCCCAATATGGTAGCTGTAACTGCTTCCCAAGTCCTTCACTAGAGAAAATGGCCAAGCAGAATGACGAAACTAGAATTGCAAGGAACCACCATTGCGGAATAGGATCATACTTCTTCATCAACCTATTATGGACATCTTCACGAGTGCCGCTGCTACCATTTGCTTGTTTTACTTGTTGCCAGAGTTCCCTACATAGAAAATATTCCATTTCAAGGTGGAAAAACTTATAGAATGTCTAGTAAATAAACTTAAAAAGGACATTGTATTGTACCTTCCATGAAATATTACAAAATGAGAGAGAGTGGCTGTGATCGAAGCAAAACCAAACCCATTTATAAAAATATTTACAACACTCTTATAAATATTTGAGTAGTTCTCATAACCGTTTTGGTTGAATGAGAGATCTTTCTCGTTAATAATCTTTGAAATGTTATAAACTTGACCATCTTTGTCGTACAGTTCGGAGGAGACAAAAGGAAATTTCTTGGCATTGTAGGAATTAGTCCAATAGGCAATTGGGCATATAATGCAGAGCAATATTACGAAACCAACTGCTGTGTTGATGATTGTAGACAACGGATAAACTAATGGATTTCCAACATAGCACATAACAGACCAGTCCAAGGTGAAGGAACCAATGCCAAGGCCATTACGAGCGGAGCCGATGAGTTGAGCTGTAACCGAACTTTTCCAGAACCAACAAATAATAGAAAGAGCACTTATGGAAGGAAAGAAATAGTCTGGTATTATAGCGTAGGCAAAGCTTGCAATTGTTGCTATAACAAGTAACTGACGTTTTGATATGCCTCTTTTGGGCCTCCCTTCTACCTCGAAAATGGCCCTAAATTTTAATGAACTTTGTGATATAATTTCAAACACATATGTTTGCATTCACATACAACAAAAATAACATAAAATACGTACCTGTAGAAAGATACATCAGGTAAGGTTAAAGGGTACCACATGTAGGGATCATGTACCAAGAACTTCATAAGCATTCCCGCAAACCCATAACCTAGCAACTGGAAGGACCATTCATAATGAGATTTCATATATTAATAGTAGCTAAAGCCTTAATATACAATTACCAATTACCTGAGTTGTCAAAATCAAGAGTAAAGATGTCCAGATATTTAGAGGTTTATGGTAGTAGACTTTTCTCACTGCAATAATGTCCATACTATAAGGATTATCTGTTGCAGCCAAAATATTAAGCAACACATTTTCTTTGATGTTGAAAGGCCCCGGATTCATTGAGAAACTCCATTTTGTTCCAGGAACTTTAATCGGTTTAGATGGAAGTGTGGCTGCCATTAATTTGCCAAGCGTGACAAGCATTATCTGGACACAAGCGTCCGGTATTGCAATAAAAGTTTGGCGATAAGAGGAGAATTGATATAAGACACTTAAAATGGCGCACGTAATGGGACCTAAGACCCAAGTTCGAAATGTTAAGGTGGGCAACGTCGGATCGTCTGTGGTTGGAACTGTAAGCCTCACTTGCTCTATTGGAGAATCATCCATGATTTCATCACTATCTGGGAATAGAGAGATTGGTAACAATCCTTCAATAACTCATTAGCCATATTGCAGTGAAATTATGTATTTCTTTGCTATAATATATATAGGGCACATGTTAACAAAGCTTGTGATTTCACGTATAATTTCATAAAGGATACGAAACCCAATTATAGTTATACTCTCAAGTCTCATTTCCCAAATCCCAAATTTAGTTAGATAAGCAATCATGATTCTCTAATGTTAAAATTGAAACCTGCATATTGTATTAGATGTTATCCAAAGTTATAAATTTCTAAAAAAATTCATCTATAAAAGATGAAAGAATATAACAGTGTGTAATCCTACAACAATCAATAATGCATTCTAATGAAAAATTGAATTTTAGTAAAAACCTGCACTTACATTCATAAGCATAATCTATGCTGACATGATAAAACATACCTTCACCCCTTTGAGCTTTTCTGTTTTCCATGGCTCAATAGTATAATGATGATCAATTTGAAAAATAAATTGATTCTTAAAGTTTGTTTTATATATGATACATAAGATCAAATTGAATATCACCTACCAAATATATATTAATTGAAAATGTCAATGACCATAAATCTCTATATTCTTTTTATTGAATGTTACCTACCAAATTGTTTTCTATATATATATATATATATATATATGTCAATGATCATAAATCTCTATATTCCCTTTATTGAATGCCACCTACCAAATTGTTTTCAATATATGTATATATATATATATATATATATATACCATAAATCTCTATATTCCCTTTATTGAATGTCACCTACCAAATTGTTTTAAATATATATATATATATATGTCTATGACCATAAATCTCTATATTCAAGAAAGGAAATATAAAGATTATGGTCATTAACATATATGTGTATATATATATATATATATCACCTACCAAATATATACTAACTTAATATGTCAATGACCATAAATCTCTATATTCCCTTTTAAGTTTTCAACTGGTCAAAATGAAACTTAATTGTAGGAATTATAGAAATTACCCCCCTCTAAATAGCAAAATTCATTTTTACCCAAACCTTAGAAAAAAAAAAAAAAAAACTTTTCAACTCCTCATACAAATTAATTGCAAAATATATCTAATTTGACCAAATTGCCCTTACCACAAATTTACCCATATATCCTTATCATTTAAAATAATAATAATAATATAATAATAATAAAGAGATAATTATCAAATTGCCATACATGTGTCAAGGGGTTGAAACATTTTTCAATTGAATTTCAACACATTCAAACTAGAAGATGGCTAACCCATTGGCAACTTGAATTGCAAGAGAGTCGTTGCTAGCTTTCGGTGACCTTCGCCATTCGTTTGCTGACCATAATTGACCTCTGTCGACCTTGTTCACTTGCTCCATTGCTTACAGTACATGACCTTTGAGTTGTTTGGTTGATTGTTTGAATTTTTTTAAGGTTCTGTTGAGGTTTTTTTTTTTTTTTTTTTGATTTGCTGAGTTTTTTTGTGCTATGAATGTTGGATATTGATGTTTAGAATTTAATTTGGTTAAATTTTAATTAATTTAAAATCTAATCGGGTGTAAAGGCAACTTTAAACACGGTTGCATGTAGCAATCAAATTTAAAGAGGCCTGTAACCCTGGTTAGTGTTATAGGATTTAAAGGCCACTTTAAATTTGATAGCTATGCGAAATTGAATTTAAAGTGGCCTTTAAACCTTGTTAGGTTTTAAATTAATTAAAATTTACTTTTTATTGGGGTCATGACTCATGCTACATACATCTCTACCATGCTAATTTTCATATTAATTTGATTTCAATTTAATAGTCTAGAAAAATAAAAGTAATTTCTACATAATATATCTACACAAATATTTGTATGAAAGTATAGTTTGTTAATAATCCAAGTTTAACTTTCATTGAATGGTGATTGATAATAAAGTGGGATGTGGTTTAGACAGGGAGGACAATTCAATCATGCTGCCTTGAAAATTTGGTGTGCTTGAGATGGTCGTTGAGTAGGCTGTAGTTTATATGGGGAGGATAACTTTTGGTGATTGTCCCTTGACAATTTGGTATGTGTGAATTGGTGGTTAAGTGGGATTTGACATGGCAAAATGGGTTTGAGCACATTTCTGTGGCAAAGCTAAGGGTGTTGTGGCCCCATCAACAACCTCAATTTTTTTAGACATTATATCAACTAAAAAATTACATGTAATCGTTGATTTTAAACCACTGAAACAATCAAAGAAAACTCTTGATGTAATATATTAAAAAAAAAAAAAAACCAATGTTATCATAGATTAACACTTAAACAATTGAGATTAGTGCAGATTGAGGTTTTGTTATTAAAACTTCCATTAAAGAAATACAATTCTATCCACCTACTTCAATATAAAATTCTTCGATTAAAAAAATTTATATTGAAGTACACAACAAAAGAAGCCTTCACCTATACAATAATGATAGTAACATGGCAAATTAAGAACAACAACCATTTTATTCATGCATTTATGTTTTAATGAAGTGTTCACATTAAACATGTAGGCATTGCTCCAAGCAGCTTAGTCATCCCACTCCTCCCATATCCGACTGTATACCCATCACCAAAGCCATCCCAAGGGATAAATCTGTAGATGTATGTCCAACAATAATTAAAAATTTAATCCACTTTAGACAAGAACCCCCAATCCATGGTGTTTGATTTTTGTCAACCCACACCACAGCCAAAAAATTGAATGCAACTTGTATTCTGTAGTCAAATGATATTAGCAAAGAAAAGTGAGCAAAATAATACTATAGTATTAATAATGCAACTTGTATTTTACATAAATTAATTATAATATAGTATGGCATCTATAGTCTCAATATAGTCCTAGTCCTCTTTAGGATTGCCCTAAGTTTTCTAGTAAATCCCAAAATGATGACTATCTGACAAAAGTCGAAGTACACATTTTTCTTACTTTACAAGTGAACTAGTAGTACCAATCTACCTTTCATTAGAATCACAAAAAAGTTTAACCATGGGGGAAAATGAAGTTTAGAAAGTATGCATCAATTCACTTATAATTAAAAAGTAAATGAAGTTCGCAAGATTATTAGTCAGATTTTAGGTAATTCATGTAAGACCTTCTATACCTTTCAGACAGATAATTTTTAGGCATCCTTATGATAGATTGACACCCGAGATGACCTTTGGAAGCAATCCATATGGTGGCCCTAAACAAGAATCACCATTAGAAGGATGGCATGTAAGCTCATTCTCCAAGATGGAATGAGCTTCTGTAAATGCCTACATTTGTAAGATAGGTATGTGTATCTCTATATTAGAACGACTGGTTAGATAGAAACAATTGCACAAGTGCATCATTCACTTTGCAGAAATAAAATACTTGCTTCAACATTTGTGAGAGTCCCCACAACTTCGAAATTCTCAAATGAGATATCCTAGTTAGAATAGTTTTCTTTCAAACGAAATAAGGATCATAAGTTGACCATAATGCACTGATGTATCTAGAAATAATTTCACCCCACATTATATGTTGGAAAAAGAGGATCGTCAATTTGTATTGGATTAATACTGCAATAATTTGTAAATCATTGGTATATTATAAGGTAGTAATGATTTAGTGGCAAACCTATGTAAAGGAGACATATACCTTTGACCTCTTTCCCTTTTTATATACAGTGCACTTCCTTGCACTGAAATAATCATTTGACGAGGATCCAAGACATTCCTATTTAATTGAACATCAAAGGAACAAGAAAATCATCAGTTAATAGAATGAATTATTTTACAATCATAATTAAAAATTAGGACTTTAAACCATCAAGTGAAAAAAAAAAAAAAAACAAAGGGAAAACTATACCAACAACTATGAACTCACCCTAAAGAAGAAAATATATCATAAGGCGGTCATAGTTCTGCAAGAACATTCAAGTAAATTAAGAAACTAAGAAAGGACATTATCTTTATTATCTAAACTGAACATGAAAATTAGATTGAGGTACTCCTGCATTCTTATTATCTAAGCAGAAAATCATCAGAGCCTATTGTGGCTATAGTAAGAGTTTCAAATACAAAATTCTAATGTAATATACCCTTTCGATTCTAGTACTGTATATGTACCTATAAAGTATGCCTGTAATTATAAGATAATAAAGTAATTTAAATTGTTCAGATGTGAAATTGAATTCGAGTAGAATTTTCGAAGAGACCAAAGATGATTTCGAATACGAGACTTGGTATGGTGATTAATTAAAGTTAAAGTACAATTAGTGTCAATGAAATTACTAAAAAGGGCATGATTATATTGAATTGTAAAAGACATGTGCAAGGACATTTTAGAAAATTGGAAAGTATGGAAAAGAGCATGAAAGTTGTGATGCAAACTCGTATACATATGATACGATACCTATAGTCAAATTGAAATACAATCCCAAGAAAAATTAAAACAGGTTTATAAAATAAAAATTTTGACTCATTGATTATATGTCAATTACGAACCAAAGTTATAAAAAACTTTGATCAAATAATTAGAACTCAATCAAGAGCCAAAATTATAAAAGAATGATATTGAAGTCACTACCAAGACAAGGATGAAAAGGTGGGAGATAAGTCATGGTTTGATCGCCACAAGCAAAACTTAATAAGATCACATGTTTATAATAGAATAAAGGAGAAAATTTTCTCTCTCAATTAACCATAATTGGCTGCCTGTTCATTGATCTCATTCAATTTATGTTTCCTTAGGGTTACAAGCCATTTTATAAGTAAATAAATAAAACCCTAATATAAAATCCTAACCCTTTAACAATTGGACTCACTAAACATACATCCTAGCCTCTTAACAATTTGGCTCACTAAACATACTCATAGGTTTAAAATAATTAAATATGAGCTTAAGTTAATTAAATATATTAGTTCATCTCATTACATAAATTAAGACCTAACATAACATTAAATAGACCAATTTAATTTATAAACACATTACAATTAAAATACTTAGCCCAAATTATCTAAAGCCCAATTAACTTTAGTTTGCTTGCAATTGCCTTCAATTAACTCCCAAACCCTTTAAAATTAAGCCCAACAGCCTTCAATTATCTTATTGTTCAATTGTCTCGTTATCCTTCATGCTTGCTACTTTGGTTTCCATCAAGTTGGTATGACAAGAGAGAAAGATAGCATAAAAGTGCGACATGTGTCTTGTGTAACGGACTAGCTCGGATTCGTGTTTTGGGCCTCAGCCCTCACCCCGGTGCTAGCCCGGCCTACTTCGCCTCTTGAGGGCTCGCCACGTGGACAGGTATTATAGGATCCCCTTGCTCCCTTTTCATACGCCTTCCCAGCCACTCGAACTTAAGCACTAAGGGTTTAAGTGTAATTGAGGAGCATGACTAGTACCAATTGAGCTACTAATCAATTGGTACCAGTCATACTCCTCAATTGCACTTAAACCTTTAGTGCTTGAGTTCGAGTGGCTAAGGAAGCATATGAAAGGGGAGTAAGGGGATCACATAGTACCTGTCCACATGGCGAGCCCCCAAGAGGCGGTGTGGGTCGGGCTAGTGCCGGGGTGAGGGCTGAGGCCCAAGACCCGAATCCCGACCAGTCTGTTACATCTTGCATGTGAAGTGAGAGTGATGATAAGTGGAGTTAAAAACAAACTAATTAGCATTTGGTTTGGAATTTAGTTAAAATTGAAAAGATTTTTATATTTCAACCAATCACAAGCCATCAAAACAAACTAATGGCAAACTTATGGATTTAAACTTAGTTTGGGGCCATTTATTAGAGCAACTAAAGACTATATAAAGTGAAAATCAAATGGAACAAACAAAAGGCAATTTACATGAGAGAAATGAGGGTTTCAGCTAAGAGAGGAAAACCAAGGACAGTAGTTGCATTTGATCATTTTAAGGTTATTCTGAGTGGTTTTCAAGACATGCAAATAGTATATACAAGTCTAAGAGTAAAATCTATCAATTGCATGTTGATTTCAAGTGGTAAAATTCAAGTTTTCTTGACTAGTTTGTGTAAATCTTTAAATTTATGGTTTCTAATGGATTATTTGTGATTTTTACATATGGATCTAGAGATTTAAGACCTCAAATTTTTGAAAAAACAAGGCTTATGGTTCAGGGGTAGTTAGTAAGCTTACTAGTGAAGTTGACTTTTTGATTTAAATTTAAGTTGATGTTGTTTAGAATACTAGTTGTCTTATCATAAGATATGATGTGATTTTAGTGTAAATTCAAGTGTAAAACTTGAAGAAATGTTGGTATTGTATTTGCATGTGGTTCACTACCAAGAGGAGATTAAATGGTCCAATTTGAGTTTAATTGATTTAAGTAAACTTTCATGCATATAAATGTGCTAAAATGTTAAGTTATAATGTTGAAATGAGAAGCAAAAGTATGGTTTACCAATTTGCTATGTTTCGGCCATGAGTACTTTAAAGTGTTAGACAATTGGTTCTGAATATTTTGGATGATTTTATAAGTTATATTGATGATGGATTTAACATGAAATTGAAAAGAAATCCATTGGATGTCATAGAACACATATCGTGGCCAAACTTTGTTTTATTGCTCAAAGTGTGAGTTTTATAAATTTAAATTGATTTAACACCATTTTACATGTGTTTGGGCATAATTATGATAGAAAAATTTAATGAGATTAATGGTATAAAAGTGTGGTCAAAGTTTAGCAATATGAGTTAGGATAACTCAAAAATGCATTTAATGCTTTGATGTGAATTTAGACTTCATTTGAGGTGTTTTTATATGCTTAGATGTCAAGAAATTCGAATGGAATGTATATGTGAATAATTAAGGTTGGGATGGTTTGGAAAAAGGGAATTTAGATATCCTTGTGGAGCTAGGCGTTTGTGTGTTGATGCATGTCTATGGAAGTGTATGTACGAATAACTTTAGTGGTGACATTGCCTAAAAATAGAATGTAAAAGTGTGTAGATCAAGTAGAGGCAAGGGAACCTTTCCTTTGATCTTTGTGCTTTATTGTGAGTTAGAAAAAGGTGGGTGTCATTTTATAATATTTTGATACAATTATATTTCTATTCATAATGATTTCATGTATTAAGTTTAAATTTATGCTTTGAAAAATTGGAAATTGATTTTCAAAGTGCATAAATCCAATATGAAAACCTCCTGTATGGATTTTGGGAATTTTGTATGAAATAGATTGTATGATGAAAAAACAGAATGTTTATAAACGAATTTGTAAGTCTATGGTATGTTTTATAGGTATCTCAAATATTACCGATTAAGTACCCTAAGCGTGCATAGCAGTGTCAAGGGTATCTGTCACTAACAGCGAGAAGGAATGTGTCTATCAGTTCAATCTAATGTGTTGGTCACTACACGTACATGATATATATTATTAGCTAGCTTTACAAGCGATAGTAAATTCCCCTATGTAGTAACTACACAGATGGCCTGAGTGATGATAAATTCAGCTCAAAGCAATGGTCAATTCTGCTCCGTCATATACCAAGGGTACCATGTGGTATGAGTTGTCAGTGGTTGGTTTATTTTGCCCAAAAATTTTTTGTAACATTGCATTACCACCACTGTTTATAATTTACAACAGAAAAATAAAATCATATGGGATTTTATTTCATGTATTTTAGATTTGAAAAGTGTTTCAGAATAGTTTTTCGAAATTAGAAAGTTCGCTTTTCAATATGTTATTTACAATGCATGATTTATATTTATATTAAATATTTATTCATGCATTTATTTCAGATGAAGTTTTTAGAAAGCTCATTATAGTTTTATGGAAAGAGTTATGAAATATTTTAAAGTTTTAGGGAGGCTTATTTTCGAAAGTAAAGTTTAAATAGAAATTTATGACACTCATTAAGCTCGTTTAGCTTACTCTTTATTTTTTGTTTTATAAACAAAATCTCCCCAAGGGTAGGTGCACGTACAGGTGCTTCAGTAACAGGGATTCCGACCTGAGAGCAGATAAATTTAGTCGTGTACTATTGTTTTTATGCATGTTTGTTATAAATGCTTTTGAAAACCTGTATAATAACTTTTGTATGTAATCGGATGCAGTTTTTGGAAATGTGCAAATATATTTGTGCATGACATATAAATATTTTAAGTGACATTTTATACTTCAGCATATAAATAATTCTGAAGAAGAACTTTTATTGTTATAGAAGTGTACAGATTTTCTATAAATTTTTATAGGGTGGAATTTTTATAAAAATAATCATTGTACTATCAAAATTTTTAATAACTCTGTTTTATAGATATACACTAAAAAAAAAAAAAAAATCCACAAATTTCCATTAGAAAAGAGATTTCTAAAATGTTATAAAAGACTTTTAGTAGAAACGACTTAATTTTACGGGAACCTTCAAGTTGGAGTAGATCTCGTCTGAAAAGCTATCGTGGGTTGTCAGTGGGCTGTTGAGTGTACAAAAATAGTCGTATAAGGATTGGGCCCATCACCTAAAATAGTGTGGATTAGTTTAAAGTCAAATCTAATTATCAGAGCATCCAATGCGTAACTGCCCAAAAAGACATTCTTAAAGCATTAATCAGCCGCTAACAAATGCTATATCCTAGCTTTGCCATCAGACATTGCATCTCAATATTATCATCCAAATCAGTTTTAATTGACAAAACTACATGTTTACACTTAAACATAATGGAAAGAAGGCATTGTCTAATAGTAAATTAGATTATCTGTCAAAATATTAGTACATTAAGAGAGGGAACCAAACAAATATATACATATACCACATAACGTTGAAATAAGAAGAAAACCTGGTTAATGGACCTACCAAGGTAATGCTCATGCTGCAGAAAAAGTGTAATCAATTAAACCTGCAAGAAGATTAAAAGGCTAACAGATCCATATCCCAAATAACTCAAATCATGACCAGCAAAAGAAATTTTGAAAAAATAAAAACTAAAAGTCATGGAAACCAAGAAAGCAAGCATATGGATCCTTTGAGCATCAATGGAGGATATATGACAAGAGCTCGAGCTAAAAAGATGAAGGAAGCTTTAAATAGATTCGTTAAAGAGATTTGAACGAAGAGTCTTGTACAACATACCTTGGATGGCTTAGAGGGAACATTGACGCTTCAAAATATCATTCAAGTCCAAGACCAAGCCCAAGAACATCATGTTTGAGGCTTGGACAACAGTTCTAATGCAAATTGGGTTATTATTTATTTGTTTGTCTTATTCTAATTTGTCTTATGAACTAGGTTTTAAATTACTTTAATTTGTTCATTTTTATGTTAGACTTTTAGTTATTGGGCTAAGACATTTAATTAAAATTAAAAACTTAATGTGAGTGTGCTTAGAAGAGTTGGTGTGTTGGGTTAATTAAAAAATTAGAGTTTTATTTAGTTCCCTATTAGATTTAGGATTATTATGCTTATAAAAGACTTATTGAACCTAACATTTCAATCAAATGTTTATTAAATGAATTTATAGCTTTTCTCCATAGTTCTTCTGTGAACTTTGAGATGGTATCAAAAATTGCTTTTGATTAATAATCCTAGACTTATTTCTCACATTCTCATCACTTTCTTGGAAGTGACGTCGTTATATCTTAGGTTCATGGTTCTCTAATCGACGGGTCAAAGATTTTCTATAATCTGAATTATCTTTTTCAAGGTTGTTGATTTATTATTTTGTTGGTGTCATATTGATTTATGCGGTTCACATTCAAGAGTTAATACTTTCTTATGAAAAAATAAAATCAAATGTATGCACAAAAACTTCGTTGATATAATAATTCAAAAGGGATGGAGGCAAGAGAATAGAATTTTCCATGACCTCGAAGTTATCTACTTGACATGAAAAACTTATTACAATGAGGTCCGTACATGCTATATTTCTTGATACTCCAAAAAAAAAAAAAATTCCTCATGATAGGACCCAAAAACATATGATGGAAGCAATTTCAACACCTAGGCCACGCTAATTAAAGTTAGGCTTAACATGAGATAACCATTTGAATGCTTTCTGAAATTAACTGGACAAGGACAAAATAAAAAATTATGATGCCACACATTTGACAGGAATTCCAGATTTTGTACACCATCTATCTCTAAACATCCGAGGCTATTCTGTAGGACATAATTTTCTAATGCTTGCTGATGATCAAAGCGTTTCAAGGCATGGCCTTGATAGGAATGAATGACGTAAATTATTGATCTAGACAGCCCAAGTTGGCAAAAATAGCCGTATTTAGTTTGCTTATTATAACAGTCAACATAAGAAGCTTCAGATTCAGTTTAAAACTAGTGTGTGCTATCCTATGATGGATACACACGTCTACAATTCTTCCATCATTTTTTTTCAAAAAAGAAAAACAAGAAATCTTCCATCATTTTACTCTCACCTTCCTATGCACTTTGACAGACTATATCTCAAAAAGTGTTAAGGATGCCTAACAAATCCACACCAGATTCAACTATATTTTAATTGGTCCTAAACTGTTTCCAGCAAACTTACGCAACTGACAAACACATAAACGTAACTTCACCTTCTAATTCCATTCATTTTAATATGGTTATTAGAAAATTAAGTTGGTACCCAATTTTATCAATTGGAAAAGCTAGTCTAGTTGTTTTGTATGGGCTAATTACATACATGTTTTGGCAAAATAGTCTCTACTTGTATCTAGATAAACATGGCAGAAAATCAAAATTCCATGTTCAAATTTTTGACATATGCATGGTAATTAGTACTACAGGACAGCTCACCCAGACAACTGGAACTTAAGCCACCAGAATTGTTATAGGACTAGTCCAAACTACGATCTGCCAAGAACTGTTTTAACACCAAAGAAAGTGGTGTTGAAGCTGGAAATTGCTCAGTCAACTCCTTCACCTGCAAGCAACAACTGGAAATATAAGATACTAAATGAACCATAACGATAATATAAATGATATAACATAAATTTGTCAATGCTTTCAATGCTTATCAATATACCTCCTGAAAAATGCAATGCTTTAAGGACTCAAGAACTTATATCATATTTTTGTAAGTAAAGGCGAAAACGAAGAACTTATGAAAATATAGCATGATATTTTTAGGGCTCAAGAACTTATAACTGCTGTTCCAATAATGCTTTAAGAACTCAAGAACTTGAAAATGCTTCTTCACCAGAAACTTTTGCAGAGCCAGAAAATGAAGGTCAAAATGAAGATTTTGTAGAAAACAAAGCTGAGATAGCTCCAAAACAAGAAAATGAGGAAGCTTTCGACGAAGAAAATGAGAAAGAACATGAAGGTATAGTTGCAGAGGCGTTAACACTGAACAGAGGAGACAAACCCTACAGAAGAACAAGTTGTCGTTGCGATGGTGACTTTGTCTCTGGTGGATGCCATTTCACGAAGTCCACGTTGCAAACCCATATCTCTTTGGATACATCCATTGACAGCTTGGGTTCACACATCATTAGCAGCAAGCAATCCGGCCTACTCAAGTATTATTTCTTGTTCTTATTCTCCTTTGTCTTCTTTTGGTCTTTACTTATAAAAATATAATATAATAAAATTAATTAAGAGAAAAGAGTATTCTTGGTAAAGCAGAAAAATTATAAATTTTCTATGACAAATAGGGTGTACAAACCATTTTTGAGGGGTGGAAATATTGCCACTCTTAGTTTAATTTTATTTAAGTTTATGTTAGCTTTTACTTATAGGCTGAGACTTTCAATTAATTTAAAAGCTAAGTCGGTTGTTTTTAGTGCCTTAGGTATGTAAGCTTGGTAATTGATTAGGGTTTTATTTTCTTTGCCTGTAAAAGACTTTGTAAACCTAATATCTAAGGAGCTGTTTATTAAATAAAAGTTTATAACTTTTCTCCATTGTTCTTTTATGAACTTTGAAAATTACATCAAAATTTATTTTTGATTTATCAACCTTAACTTATATCTCCCACATTCTCATTTCTTTCTTAGGAGTGGCGTCACTATATCTTTAGTCTTGATTCTTATAATTAATAGGTCAAAAATTTCTAAATTTGTTTTATCTTTCTTGATGTTTTGTTTCATTATTGTATGTGACCTCATTGTGCTCTTTGGGGTTCGCATAACTAAAAAAGGAAATTATCTTTATTATTTAAGTTGAATATGAAAATTAGGTTGAGATACTCCTATTTTCTTATTATTTGAGTAGAAAAATTATCAAAACCTATTGTGGTTATAGTAAGAGTGTTAAATACAAAATCCTAAACTAGCATGTACTAGTATAGAGTCAAATCTAATCCCTCAGGATATCCAATGTTGAACTGCCCAACAAGACATTCATAAAGCATCAATCATCCATTAACAAGATGCTATATCTTAGCTTTGTCATTAGACATTACATCTTAGTATTATCACCTAAATCATTCTTAATTGACAAAACTACATGTTTACACTTAAACATAATGGAAAGAAAACACTATCTAATAATAAATTAGATTATCTATTAAAATAATAATACATTAAGAGAGGGAACCAAACAAATATATACATATACCACATAAAGTTGAAATAAGAAGAAAACATGGTTAATAGAATCTTGCTCACTTTGTAGAAAACATGTAATCAATAAAACCTGCCAGAAGATCAGAAGGCTAACAGATCCATGATCCAAATAACTCAAATCAATTAGGCTTTTGACTAGCAAAAGGAAACTAGTAAAAATAAAAACTAAGAGTTACTAGTTTCTTACAAAAAAAAATAAAATAAAATGTATGTACAAAAACTTTGTTGATATATTAATTCAAAAGAGACGGAGGCAAAAGAATAGAATTTTTCATGACCTTGAAGTTATCTACTTGATATGCAAAAATTATTCCAATGAGTTCTGTACGTACCATGTTTCTCAGTACTCCCACAAAAAAAAAAAGGATCCCAAAGCTAGCAAAAGGGCACTAAAACTTAGCACCTAAAGATATATAGAGTCAATTTCAACACCTAGGCCACACTAATTAAAGTTAGGCTTAACATGAGATAACCATTTGAATGCTTTCTGAAATAAACTAGACAAGGACAAAATAAAAAATTATGATGCAACACGTTTGATAGGAAGGAATTCGTAATTTTGTACACTGTCTCAAAAAATTCAAGGCTATTCGGTCGTAAATAATTTCCTAATGTTTGCTCATGATCAAAGTGTTTGATGGTATGACCTTGACAGGGATGAATGAGGTAAAGTATTGTTCTAGACAGCCCAAATTGGCAAAAATCAAGAATTGTTTTAGCTGTATTTCATTTGTTTATTATGAGATTAGACATAAGAAGTTTCAGATCCATGCGATGGGTACACATACAATTTTCCATCGTTTTACTCTCAACTTCCTATTCACTTTGATAGTCTATATCTCAAAAAGTGTCATGGACGCTTAACTAATCCACACCAGACTCATGAGTCTTACTGGTACTTCATATTAATTGTTCCTCCCTAATTTCTTCTAGTTTTCTCCCCTTTCTCTTTATTTTCTTTGCCTTCTTCAAGTCGTCCACCGTAGAGTGTTAGTAATTTTTAGATAGTGAGGTTAATACTTTTAAAGTTTATTGTAAATGTGACGATAGTCAATCATAGAACAAGTTCAAGAGTTAGTATAGCTGGAATTACTATTGTATACCAAACTTGTGCCTTGAAGTAACTGAGGCATCTGCTGTTTTATTAATCTCTAAATTAACCAGCTTCTAATGCTTTTGAAACACTGTTTCCACTAACCACATATTTAGTCCAAAATATCAAATCATGGCATGTGTCAGCAAGGTTTTACTTAATTAACCATTTACTGGTAAGGGATTATCTTTGTAGCAAACTAGTTTGGGACTACCTGATATCGGTTGACATATTCAGAAAATTTTTAGCAGAAATTGATATAACCAAGGCTTATATAAACCTAAACTTTTTTTTTTTATCTGAAAAAAAACCTAGACTAATTATTATTGTTCAAAAGTACTACCATATTTTGGGAAATAAGTCCTCATGCATGTGCCTCATCCACTATGGACGTGGGTCAGCATTATAATTGGAGTTGTCACGATAGCATAGGCACAGAGCAAGTACTAAAAAATAAGATGTAACATATTTGTGCTTAAAAATGTTTATTAAATTTAAATTCTGCTGCTCTGCGACATGGAGTGGTCTAACAAAAATTTAAGGGCTCTGAAATACATATTATCTATGGTTAGTGAATGTTCAAGAGTAGACTAGGCTAAAGAAAATTAAATAGGCAATTCTAGAGTGAGGGACTGCATGAGAAGAAAATGAGACATTTCTGTATAATTCAATTGAATAATTCGCTTTATAGAAATGACTCTGAGTTAAACGTGTGTCCAATAGAAACTTATAATACTTGGGACTGTTTCTTATCCATCTTGACTTCAATTCTTGTGTAAAATTAGGGGAATTTATATTTTTTATCCAAATCAAAAGAAAATTTTTGTTTTTACCCAACTATTTAAAAAAATTTGTTTTTGATCTCTCAAACAAACTATTTTCATTGTATACCCAAAATTACAAAAATACCCTTAAGTTAAAATCACTAAAATGCTCAAATATGAAATTACGAAAATAACCTTCAACCCAAATATGAAATTACAAAAATAACCTTCTTCATCCTAACAATATCCTCCCTTTTCTCTGTTCTCCATCAATGGTTATCAATTATTTTTGAGATCCATTGCAGCTGAAAAACAATCTATTGAGAAGATTATTCATTCGAGCTTCTTCATCCATTGAAGTTTTTGGATCCATTCAAGTTTACACCATTGAAGGTTTTGAAAATTTTTCTTCCATTTGAATTTGAAAGGTAATGTATGAGTTTTTTTTGTTGGTTTTTGAATTGTTTTGTTCATATTGCTAGCTAAAAGACTATAAGAATGATTTGGTTGTAAGATCTAAATTTTTCTTAAATCTGCGACGGAATATGCAAAATCTGTGACGAAATCGGTTTTTCGTGAACGATAATCGGTTTTCCACTCTATGGAAAACCAATTGAAGAGTTGTGACAGTTTTTCAGTGGGATCGGTTTTTCAGCCACTCAAAAACCGGTATAAGTTTTTCATACAGTAAAAAACTGGTACGTGGCTAAAAACCGATCTCAATTTTTCAGCCACTGAAAAATCGGGATCGGTTTTTTAGTGGCTGAAAAATCGATCCAGCCACTGTAAAACCGATTGAATGGTTTTTCATGATTTTTTCGATTTTTGAGAGAATGAAAAACCGATAACTTCACTGAAAAATCGAATTTACCACCTTTTTCATGGTTTTTTTTTTTTTATATTTGTGTTTCTATGTATTGAATATGATTCGATTCGATATGATTGTATTTTGTAATATTGCCCGATTGAAATGAGATTTAATAGTATTATTTGATTTGAATGTTATAGGAATGGCTCAAGAGACAGTTGTAATCAACTTTGACGGAGAGTGGAATGGATGTAATTATATTAGAGGAGAGTTGATCACGTGTGAGGTCCACAAAAATAGTAGCTTTTTAGCATTGGTGGACGTTGTATATAGAGAGGCTGGTATTGATAGAAAAAGGTGGGATATCTGTATATATTATTTACTACAAAGTACGACAAATGGTCAGGTTAAAAAGATACGTATCATATCTGATCTTGGTGTTGTTAGTTTGATGGCGATAAAAATTATTGATGTTAAAGATATTTATATCGATAAGATTGCAAGAGATTTTGGAGCTGGGGTTAGTAGGCGTACCGTTTATCCATTTGTCACTTATTCAATACCAAACATAAGACATGACGAGGCAAATATGGACAGACCTATAAATCCACATACAGTTGAAAGTCATTTTTATCTCACTTCAGGTATTGGAAGCAATCAAGTTGATACTTCTATCACCCCATTTACATTGGTTGAAAGTCTCATTCGTGACTTTAATGATGACTATATGAATTATGGTACTGATGATGAAGATCGGGACACAGATGATAATGGTGATAGAATACGGGATAGTGATGAAGAGCAAACTGAAGATAGTGATGAAGAGGAAACTCGATTTAATGATGTCGTTGAAGAAGAAGAGTTTCCAGAATTAAGATTTTCAGGTTTACAATTTCAAAACAATCCTTCACAACCATACTGGATTGTTCCTGGTGTAGAATTGTGGGACATTGAGGCTACTTCAAGCACTACGTCAACCGTCTACCAACGTGGTATGTTGTATAAAGAAGCATTTTTTATTAGTAAAGAAGAAATAACTATAGCTATTGGCGAATATGCTCTGAAAGCTAAGTTTGAATATCGGGTTAGACGTTCGGACACGGAGCGATTTGAAGCTGGTTGTAAAGATAAAACTTGTCTTTTTATTGTTCGTGCAAGATGCAGAAAAGGTTGTTCAATGTGGTTTGTGTTGAACTATGTAGTCGAACACACGTGTAGACAGACAGCCATGGAATCACACATGAAGAGTGTGAAGGCTATTATAATCGGAAAATTGTATGCAGGAAAGGTGGGAAGAGATCTTTATACACCTAATCGTTTGGTTGGAGAAATGCTAGAGCAGTATGGAGTGCAGATCTTATATAGTAAAGCTTGGAAGGCTTTACAATATGCAAAGAAACTAACATATGGGCAAGCGGATGAATCATATCAACAGCTTCCGTTTTACTTTGAAATGTTAAAACTTTCAAACCCCGACACAATGACAGCAATTAAGAGAGATGAAAACAACCGGTTCTTGTATTCCTTTATTGCATTTGGAGCTTCCATTGAGGGTTTTTGGTCTTACATGAGACCGGTTGTTGCTATTGATGTCACTCATTTAAAAGGTGAATGCAAATGGG
Organism: Litchi chinensis; assembly: GCA_019925255.1. Classification (NCBI taxonomy): domain Eukaryota; kingdom Viridiplantae; phylum Streptophyta; class Magnoliopsida; order Sapindales; family Sapindaceae; genus Litchi; species Litchi chinensis. Next base: position 6,415,809 of record CM034465.1, on the reverse strand, counting down.
TGATTTTTTTTTTTTTTTTTGCATGCAAAGATGGGTCAGAGATGATTTATCTCATCGCCTTTGGATTTGCTGACGGAGAGTCAGACAATTCATAGACTTGGTTCCTAAAAAAGTTGAGAGGAGCAATCGGGGTGTCAGATGATTTGCTGATCGTATCGAATTGTCATAAGAGCATATCGAATGGGATGAAAGCAGTTTTTCCTGAAGTCCCACATGTGGTATATTTTTTCCACTTGTGACAAAACCTTAAGCAACAGTGTAAAAAGCGTTCGGATGTGGAAAATGCATTTTACAATGTAACATATTATTATGTGCCTGATAAATGCAACAAAATATTGGAAAAAATACATGCATTACATCCAACCATACATAGAGCTTTAGTTAAGGCTGGAGTGAGCAGGTGGTCACGAGCATATTGTCCAAGAAGAAGATATGAAATGATGACTACCAACATTGTAAAGTCGCTCAACAATTGCATGATGCAAGCACGTCGTTTGCCAATAACAACTGCACATGAATATGTAAGAAATGTATTGCAGAGATGGTTTAATAATAGACGTGTTGCCGCTGAGAAGCTCATAACGTATGTTACTACCGTTGCATATGATCGTATCATGTTGGCAAAAGATTTATACACAGAAGGTAGCGTACATCCCATTACAGAACCGTATCATTACAGTGTCATACATTACAGTAAAGGAGATGCGATGGTTGACATTCAACAGCACACATGTACGTGTAAGCAGTGGAACCTTGATCAGTTGTCATGTGTTCATGCATGTGCTGTGGCCAGGTATGGTAATTATACATTATTTTTTTCGGTATTCCATGTCATAGCATGACACTTAAATTGTTGATACATGTCAGGTTCAAGGACGTCAGTTGTGATACACTTTGCAGTCAGTACTATAGCGTGGAGTGACTAAAAGCCGCATATGCACGTCCGATTAATCCCGTCCCAAAATTGGCTAGTTGGAATGTTTCAATGGAAGTTAGAAGTATGGTTGTTTTACCACCGAAAGGTAAAAGACAAGCAGGTAGGCCGAAGGAGGTTCGGATTCCTTCAACTAGGGAAGATCCTCGTCGAAAAAAGTATGGAAGATGTGGTCAGAGGGATACAACTGTCTTCGTTGCCCTAACCCCTCAACTTCTATCAATAAAGGGACAAGCGCAGACGTGGGTGCGGATATTGGAACGAGTTCAAATGCTACTGAAAATGAGCCACGCTCTCGAAGATGCCGCTTGTGTCATGAGACTGGACACAACCAACGTCGATGTGTACTACGGTTTCCTACTCCCGATCTAGAAGTGGCTACTGACGAAAATAATGATTAGCAATTGATTGAGATTTTGTTCATGTATGTTTTATGTAAAACGTTTTTATGTTAATTACTCAATTATGTACTAATACAGCTGCATAAATTATTATTCCATTTATATTATTTTTGTATCATTTCATATCAGTTCGGAACCACAAAAATCGATTTTTCACCGAGCTTGGAAAACCGGTACCGATTTTCCGATTTTCTAGACTCGATGAAAAACCGATCATCTTGCCTTTGATTTCCCTATCATTGAGGTACATAGATCGGTTTTTGAGTAAGCCTAAAAAACCGGTATCGGTTTTCCAAGCTTACTCGAAAACTGATCCACTTGCCACCATTTCTTCCAGGCCTGGACAAGTGTGGATCGATTTTTAAGCAAGCCTCAAAAACCGATATCGGTTTTTCATGTGTCCCTAAAAACCGATATGTCACTTGGGTTGAATTTATTTCTATTTATATGTTCATTTTATTTCCTTTTAAGTGAATTATTTTTACAAATCGTTATATACGGATGTATTTAAATATATTATATAGATTAGGGAGCATATAATTTTATTACAAACGATATCATTATTTTAAAAACATTATATATTAATTTTATCATTTATTAATATTCATATGATATTAGTAATAATAAATATACCTTTACTACAATATGTGTTATCTTAATATATCATATTAATATGGTTAATATATTTAACATAATTTTACAATTATTATAACTATAATCCTAATATGGCTTATAACTTATATAGATGTAATGTTAATAATATATATAATACAAATCTAGATATTATATAATATATTACAATGATATCAGTTTAATGTTTATAAAATATTTAAGTCAATAAATTAATATTAATATATGATATCATTAAAATGTATAATTAACTATTGTATAATGCCCATATAATATATTAACCGTACATAACATATTAATATGCACTCATTATATTATATCATTATGTTTATATTAGTTAGGATTATATATATAATATTGTAATTGCTATATACTTAAAAGATCATTATATTATCATCATCATGATAATATCATACAATATCAACATATAATTATTTTAATATAATATTAATATATGAACATTAATGTTAATATATGTTAATGTTACATTATTTACATTAATATAATAAATGTCAATGTTAATATATTAACATTAAGATAATTATATGTTAACATTTATTATATTAATATATGTTAATGTTAATATAATTATATGTTAACATGACGAAAAAGATGTGTTAATATTAATATAATTATATGTTAACATTGTAAATATATATATGTTAATGTTAATATATTAACATTAACATATATTAAAATATGCCAGAATAGAGGATTACGAAGAACAGCTAGATAGACTAGAACTTGAACATAGAACAATAGTGCAATAAATAAAGAACAAAATGATAGTAAATAAAGAACAATTGTAACAAATAATGATGCAAAAGGATTGAAACAAGAAATCAGAAATTGAAAATAATAAACTGAATTTGAAATACAAGTACGTGTTGTGTTTCCTCAAGTTCAGACTAAGTTGAGGTATCTATTCAGAATTACCCCTGGAATTTATGTCCGAGGGGTCCAACTGTATACTTGTAAATTAATAAAACATATTTGAAACATAATGGTAGATTTATTATTGATACAGAAATAAAATACAAAGATTGGAAATTAAAGTTTGGAACTTACAAAATATTATTTGGAAATGGAAATGGCAAAGTCTTTTTTTTTTTTAGTGAGGGGATTTGTACTAATTATGCAAAAGGATTGAAACAAGAAATCAGAAATTGAAAATAATAAACTGAATTTGAAATACAAGTATGTGTTGTGTTTCCTCAAGTTCAGACCAGGTTGAGGTATCTATTCAAAATTACCCCTGGAATTTATGTCTGAGGGGTCCAACTATATACTTGTAAATTAATCAAACATATTTGAGACATAATGGTAGATTTATTATTGATACAGAAATAAAATACAAAGATTGGAAATTAAAGTTTGGAACTTACAAAATATTGTTTGGAAATGGAAATGACAAAGTCTTTTTTTTTTTTAGTGAGGGGATTTGTACTAATTCAGATCTTTTGTTCAACATATGAACCAGTTCTGAAACTTAGGCTTAAATTTGGGAATTCACCTCTACCTCTTAAAGAAGGAGAGTTACATATTTATATTGGTCCGAAAGTGCTAAACCCTGGTTTCTTTTCTAAAGTAACTAAGGTTCTGTTGTCTAGTTAATGTGAGGTTGAATGATTCCATCTTTTCCGAAAATTTCGGTAGTGACTGAAGGAATCATTCTGAAATTTGCACATGCTTGTCTGATGGTTTCACCAAAAGGTCTTTTGGCATCTTGTGGCGTGCTTTGGCAGGAGGATTGCACCGAAATATCTGTTGTCTTGTTGTGGCGTGCTTGTCAGGCTTGTCAGGAATCTTTAAAGTTTTTGGTAAGAGGCTAGATCACAGCCAAAAAGCTCATCATTGATGTCTTCAAGGCCTTCTTCATTGTCATCATTGTTATCACTTTGTTAAGAATCTGATTTTGTCGAGGAGGAAACACAACACGTACTTGTATTTCAAATTCAGTTTATTATTTTCAATTTCTGATTTCTTGTTTCAATCCTTTTGCATCATTATTTGTTACAATTGTTCTTTATTTACTATCATTTTGTTCTTTATTTACTGCACTATTGGTATCATATTAATATATGTTAATATATTAACATTAACATATATTAAGATATGTTAATGTTAAAATATAATTATATAATAAATGTTAATGTTAATATATTAATATATATTAATATATGTTAATATATGTTCATATATGTTAATGTTAATATATTGATATTACAAATTAATTAAATCAACATTTCAAAAATATAAATTATAGTTAATGTTAATAAGTAATATAATACATTTAAATTATAGTCATAATACATGTATAATTGTGTAATGCTAGGGATAAAGTAATAATATTAATAATACGAAATATTATTTATTTTTTCCATGTTATGATCATATATATATAATTAAATTTAGGGAAATACAATGTTTAATAATGTTTAATTAAAATGATTTGTTGGCCATTATAAATATAGAATGAAATAACATCAAATAAATAATGAACACATTTAAAATATAATTAAATTTATTTATATACTGTTATGCCCATTTTTTGTTTTGGGCCCAGATGGGCCAGTGCATATTCGTCTAGTTTAAACAAAAGCAAGGGCCCAGGAAGCCCAAAGACAAAGCCAGCAATTGCAAGCCCAGCTCGCGAGGCCATCCAGGTCGCGAGCTAGCAACAGTTCTTCAGCACGTCACCTGCCAATGCTTTCAGCCCGAGGAGCTCGCGAGGTCGCACCAATCGCGAGCTCGCGCTGACCTCCAGGTCGTCTCACCTTCTCTCCAGCATGCATCTGGCTGACCAGAAAGTCCACTCATAAGAAACCGTGTGCAGCAAGCTGTCAGAGTTACCAACTCCCATGACTTCCCGCCGGAAACTGTTTACACAATTACCCAAAAGCATTTAATGAAGTGAAGACCTCTTCAGGTATAATTAATACAGACTTGTGCAGGGAGGAAATCATCATTACCTTTACAATTAATGCAGCATGGCAATGTCAGAAGCAGTTGAAACTAGCCGTTGTCAGTTGCTTGCACGACTTTCTTTTGTATTTTTTTATTGTGAGCTCCTTTCCTCTATAAAAAGGGAAACATTTTTACTGTACAAACAAGCTTAAGATACTAGAGAACCGTCACTCTGCCGAAATTACCCCAGAGTGGCCGTGGACGTAGGTGCAATCACCGAACCACGTGAAAACCCCTGTGTTTTCTCTCCTTCTTTCCCTCTGTCTCTTTAATTACTTGTTCATCACTTTATTAACTCCGACCAACCACCAGGAACGACATTCCTTCACCTGAATTAATTACCACCAACCTAGCATCCCATTTGTTATACCTATTTTTGGGACTGCAAAAATGGGCTGGTAAAAGCCCAAAGAACCAATCAAATAGGCTGGCCTAGCTCCCAGCTCCTCAGCTCGTGAGCTCGCAGCTCTCAGCTAGCTCAGCTCCCAGCTCCTCAGCTCGCAGAGCTCGCAGCTCCAGCTCCAGCTCCTCAGCTCTCAGCCAGCTCGCAGCTCCAGCTCCTTAGCTTTCAGCTCCTCGCATTCAGGTCGCAGGTCGCGAGCTCGCAGCTCGCAGCTCCAGCTCCAGCTCAGCTCAGCTCTCAGCTAGCTCGCAGCTCCAGCTCCAGCTCCAGCTCTCAGCTCTCAGCTAGCTCAGCTCCAGCTCCTCAGCTCTCAGCTAGCTCAGCTCCAGCTCCTCAACTCTCAGCTAGCTCAGCTCTCAGCTCTCAAGTCTCGTACCAGCGAGCTCTATATTGTTCTAGATCCCGAGGAGTAATTAATGCAGTATGACTATGACAGAGTTGTTAGTCAGTGTAATAAATGCTATGTCAGAGTAGTTAATTTCTTTACGTGTACTTCACTCTATTATAATCCCTCATTCTTTATAAATAGGGAGGGAAATTCATTGTAAAAAGAGGATGGAAAAAATTTAGTAGAACAGTCACTCTAAAAAAGCACAAAACATTGAGAGTGACTCGTGGATGTAGGCATCATTTTTGGCCGAACCACGTAAAAAATCTTGGTATTCTATCTCTTGTTCTTCCTCTCTCCTCTCTTTGGTATGCTTTCTGGTTGCAGGTATTGGGCTTTGGATCATCCAGTTGACTGTTTCCGGACGTTAACATCTTTCGGCGCTAGAAAGAGGGCCTAGACTGCAATATTAAATTTTCAGCAACCATGGCGAAAGGAAGAACAACCAGAAGTTCAGACCTGACAGCTAATCCACCTGAAAGGCAAGCAGATCAGCAAGAACATGATTTTCAACTGAGAGAAAATGCTGCTGTGCCCATGTCAGGTACATCTCATGCCCCCATGACAGGTGTTGCTATAGGTGTGCCTCCACCAACTTCTCACCAGCCAACACCATTGAACCCTATGGTTGGGGGGCTACATGTATGGCATCAAAGGCAGGAAGCATTAGAGGGCACAGTACAGCAACTAGCTGAGGCAATCAGGGCGCTGGTACAAGCCCAAGCACCAACTTCTGAAGGAGAACTCAGAGATCAGCCACGACCTACCAACTCAGTTCATTCCTCCAGCTCGCATTCAAGAACTGAAGGTCGCCGAGCTCGTAGAGCTAGGAGCTCACGAAGGTCTCCCAGCTCGCAGTATAAACAGTTGGGGGGAATGTCAGCAAAGATTCATCAGCCAGTACCAGGCTCTGAAAAAACAGCTCGCGCCACCCTGCCACCTCACTACAGTCTTTCAACTACAGAGCGAGTCTTTAAAAAATTATATTACCAGGTTCAGGCATAAGGTCGCTAACGTAGAGAATCCCTCAGATGACAGTATCCTAACTGCGATCTCAGCTGGTCTTCGCAAGAATGGAAAGCTCTATGAGAGCATATATAAATCCCCAGTAAAGGACCTGGGTGAATTCTATGAACGAGCTGCAAGGGAGATTAGATGGGAAGAAGCATTCGGCCCTAGAAAGTCTGACCAAGTGGATGAACCAAGCAGTCCCAACCAGCTGAAGAAAAGAAGTAATAGTGAGGACGAAAGTGAAGGTCAGAATAGGAGCTCAAGGCACCAGGTCGCCAAAAAGGCCAGAAACGAGCTCAGAACTGAGCAACCTCAGCATCAAGGTCGCCATGAAAGCTACAGCATCTTGTCAGATACGCAAGACAGTATCTTTGCAACAAAAAGGGGTAGAGAAGACTTTGGGAAGCCTAACCCCATAAAGACTCCTGCTAAGTTCAGAAATAAGAACAAGTTTTGTACCTATCATGATGAGATTGGGCACAATACTTCAGATTGTTGGAAGCTAAAAGATGCTATTGAGGACCTGATCAAACAAGGCCGTCTAGGAGAATATGTGGTGCGTAACAGTAGCCCCAGCAGGCTCTCAAGCTAGACATGAATCCTCAATGCATCCACATTACAGTTGCTCCCAACAGGTCATGTACTTAATTTGTAATTTAACTTAAGAAATCAATAGAAGATATGAACTTTCTTCAGTACTTTATATTTTCAGTTGCTTTATTGATTTCTTAAAATCATACCATGTAAAAGCGCTTACGCGACCTGTTAGCTGAGGTCGTAGCCCTCTGGACAGCTCACTAGCTCGCTATCTTAGCTGAGGCTTTGATCCACTGGAGATAGCTAGCTAAAAACCTATTAGCTGAGGTCGACCTACTGGACAAATCGCAAAAGTGCGTCACTATGATAAGAGAGGTTACAACCTACTGAACAGCTCGCTATCTTAGCTGAGGCTTTGATCCACTGGAGATAGCCAACGCTGTTAGCTGAGGTCACAACCCCCTGCATAGTTGGATAAATTGTTATGACAGGCGAGGTTCTGACCCCCTGCATAGCTCGCAGCAATATTTATATATTATGCTGGCTGAGTTCCTGAATCAAACTATGGTCTGGAACCACAACTCGTGATGGTCAAAACGACCTCCCAAAGCTCTCATAAGGTGTTTTTACCCTTGAGCAATACATTAATTAACACATTGATCATCTAGATTTTCTGTTCGCAGGAAAAACCAGGGGAACAAAGAACAATCATAAAAGGCCTCAGAAAATATATCAAGCTCAACAGCTTCAGTAGAGTCACCATAAGATGGGACGAAATCTGAGAAAATGTCAAGGCAGAATAAGATACATCAGCTTTTACCAGTGAGCTCGAGCTCCCAGTTCGAAAATCGCACTAGGAGCTGGGGGGCTTATGTTATACCTATTTTTGGGACTGCAAAAATGGGCTGGTAAAAGCCCAAAGAACCAATCAAATAGGCTGGCCTAGCTCCCAGCTCCTCAGCTCGTGAGCTCGCAGCTCTCAGCTAGCTCAGCTCCCAGCTCCTCAGCTCGTGAGCTCGCAGCTCCAGCTCCTCAACTCTCAGCCAGCTCGCAGCTCCAGCTCCTTAGCTTTCAGCTCCTCGCATTCAGGTCGCAGCTCGCGAGCTCGCGAGCTCGCAGCTCGCAGCTCCAGCTTCTCAGCTCTCAGCTAGCTCGCAGCTCCAGCTCCTCAGCTCTCAGCTAGCTCAGCTCCAGCTCCTCAGCTCTCAGCTCTCAGGTCTCGTACCAGCGAGCTCTATATTGTTCTAGATCCCGAGGAGTAATTAATGCAGTATGACTATGACAGAGTTGTTAGTCAGTGTAATAAATGCTATGTCAGAGTAGTTAATTTCTTTATGTGTACTTCACTCTATTATAATCCCTCATTCTTTATAAATAGGGAGGGAAATTCATTGTAAAAAGAGGATGGAAAAAATTTAGTAAAACAGTCACTCTAAAAAAGCACAAAACATTGAGAGTGACTCGTGGATGTAGGCATCATTTTTGGCCGAACCACGTAAAAAATCTTGGTGTTCTATCTCTTGTTCTTCCTTTCTCCTCTCTTTGGTGTGCTTTCTGGTTGCAGGTATTGGGCTTTGGATCATCCGGTTGACCGTTTCCGGACGTCAACACCATTAATAGACCATTTACTACCCTTCGACCAGTACAAACCAATCCTTAATTACCAAGTCCGCCGTCTGGGCCCCAGAATCTCTGGTTGACCGTTTCCGGACGTCAACATATACAATTTCCCCATCAGAGTCTACAAACCATTTCCCAAATTTATTAACTTTATACAAAGGCTTCGTAAACATATATATGTCTCTGGCAATCTTTGCCCTCAGTGCAATGACATCTGCAACGGTCTAGGTTTTTCTTGATTTCCATGTACGCGTGTTTGAAAGCACTAGGTCACATACGTACATGGCCACGTATGCTTCGCAACTCGTCCTGTATCAGTAATAAATTAATTAAATATAATAACATAAAAACTATATATATTAATTAGTTATAAACTTACTCACCCATCAGGTTGCTAGGGCACAATTGATCTGCTAAGACGCTGAACTTTCCACCGCTCATCCACGGATGGTATATCTACCTGGGTCCGCTCATAAAATCTTATGAACCGCAACAAAATAGGCATAAAATATACTAGCGGCTCAAGTGGTTGTAGCCGTGCGGCTAGGTCAACATGCGCCATGGAATCATATATCAAGATCCTCTGCTCTCTAAGGCGCACCTGGCATAGGATCCAGTGTTCTTGATTGAGGCTACACGGTAGTAACACCTGCATTTCAAAACGTTACTGCTATAGAATTAGTTCGGATAATCATATAATAAATATTAACCTTCGAACTACACTTACACTATCAACCCGTCACCATGGGACTGATGTATCTATCTGCCCACGACCGTACGCAAGCCACTTTGAGGGTACAGTAGCTGTAACCGGATCAAATTTTACACCTCTGTTGATGTAATGTAGTCTATAATACACTGTCATCAAAGCCTGCATGATATAAATTAAACATGTTACTACTGATCAACTGAACGCAACATGAAATTGTAAATGCATAACTAACTTAAATGTAAATACTTACAAACAAAGAACTATCATGGACAGCGTATCTACTGTCGTCCACCTCATTCCACTCTTTTCTTCGTAGGCACATCAAATAAGAATCGATGTGCTCATTAGTCAACCATAAGTCTTCGTTTTCGAGGGTGACCAATGTGGTCGGTATCACAGACCACCTATAACGATCAATCGAACGCCTACATTTTTAAAAAAAAAAAAAAAAAAAGGAATTAAGCATTATTATAAATTATCTTACATAAACAACTAGGATACAGAAATTAGTACTTTTTTTAAAAAAATATACCTGAGATCCAAAGTGGTTGCAGCTTTATATTCATTATAAACCACTTCTACGGGATCTGTAGCCTCTGCCACCTCCTCTGCCTGTTGTTGGGGCACTGTCTTTTTCTTTTTCACCAGCCTCGGATTTGTGTATGGCGCACGTAGAGGTGCTGCTGGCTTCGTCTTTCGTTTGCCCCATTCGAGGATGTTTTTGTCCTGCAGCTGTAAGTAAATAAAAAACATGTATGATATTAATATTTACAATTATATTTCAAAATGCAACATAATAGAGATACAAAATTTACCTGGTCATGCTCTTGGGGTGACTGATGAGGTGGCTACTGGTCACCCTGCTCCTCCTCCTGTTGGGGTGACTGCTGAGGTGGTTACTGGTCACCCTGCTCTTCCTCCTACTAGGGTGACTAATGAGGTGGCTGATGGTCACCCTGCTCCTCCTGATAGATGGCTAACTGGCTACATCAATAGGCGATCGATGGACACCCTCGTCCTGATATGATGGTGGTGGTGGTGGTGACGGGTAATACATGTGCTCATCTCGAACAAAGCTCCCACCATCATCATCATCATCGTCATCGTCAGCGTCGTCATCTCCATCATGCCCACCAACCGGAGACTTGGAAATTTTTAAATGCTCTTCCACCCGTCTCAGCTTCCTATCCATCTCTCTTACAATCTGAAAGGTTGCCGTCTGCCTCCTATCCATCCTACTTAACTTCTTATGGGTTGTCTTCTGTAAATCCTATTTCATATAATCATATATATATATATATATCATTTTATATACTACCTTGAATTTTAAAAAAAAAAAATTAACAGAGTCTCCCTTATTTTTTGAGTATCCAGGGAAATATAACATGTATATTTAAACAAATTACACTTCGTCTATCATTTTTAGAGACTCCGTCTCTCTTTCACACTCCGTACTACTACACAACATGTCCACATCATTTGCATTTATTACAATGGAAATTAATTGAATAATTTTATTTTATAAATAGAATATTCATACCTCATAATCTACGTGTCGTACATCATGTGCCTTCTTTGTCCGCAGCTCTTATAAGGTATCATTTGATTCGGATTGCACGCTTCGGACGTCTTTAAGTGGCTGATCGTCACCCTCCACGTCATCATCATCCTCTCCCTCCACCCCCTCATCATCATCCTCTCCTTTCACCTCCTCATCATCATCCTCTATCTCATCCTCATCCCCTACACCATCATCCAAACCATCGTCATCGTCGGCATGGTCATCATCATCATCACTCCCTCCACCGCCATATTTATGTACTTCATCATGAACTATATGATTCGGATTAAATGATTTCCAATAATCCATCTCCCTCTCGGCGTCAGTAGGCTCCAAGGTTTGCCCAATGCTAACTATCTGCATTATATCAATATATTTAGTTATACTACAATTATATACTTAATACAAACAAATAAATTGACACAAATTTAGGTTATGTTTGCCACTTACGGGGGGGAAGGGGGGGGGGGGGGGGGGGGGGGGGGGGGGGGGGAAATCATCTAGGTTATGTATATTTATCGGTGTTCTCTTCAGTGATCGTCTCATACATCTTAAAAGATCATTTTTCAGGTTCCAGTTCTTTTTTGATATCTTCTCTCGTAACACTGGAAACAACTCTACTAACCACCACTATAATGTAACAATGATTAAACAAAAAACATACATATAGTTAGTAATGGTTAGATAATATATAATGCAAAATTGATTAAAATATACATATAACCCTATCTATTAACTGTAATAGAATGAAGCAATAAATATTGAAAGTATTAGTTATACCTGAAATGTCAACACATAGCCATAAATATTAATGGTCTTTGGTGGATTTCTGACCCGCTCTTCATTAAGTGCCTTGTCGAGACAGTACAACAAGACACTATAGTATAATGTGCCCCAAGGGAATGTCTTCCATCTCTCTGTACTCTCAATAAGGACCCACATAAATGGATAAATGCTAGCTCCATCATCCAGTCTCATAAAGAGATGGAAAGCAATCCCTACATTCGCCAACTTCAAAAGATCTTTATCATTTATCGGATCCTGCCCTGCACGGTCTCCCTGCCCTCTATGACTTCTTGCCTCAAGAAATGTGACCAACTCCCTCACCTCCAACGACACTCCATTAAACATTCGCCATAGGAGACCGTTTTGATCATTTGGAGCTATTTTGAAGATTTTACGGTCGATGCCCCCAAAAGGAAGTCCGGTCACCAACAGAAACTCTTGTTTCCCAAACCTATAGCTTCTCTCCCCAATTTCAAACCACCTCTCATCACAACGTGCATCCGTGACCTTTATCTCTCTAGCAAGCACCCACAAAATCACAGAACCAGCAACCGTATTATTGGTTATCTTCAAAATATGTCCGAACGGACATTCTGCTATGAACCGATCGTATAGATTTCTTCTATTAATAACGGCAATTATCTTATTAACCAATCTTTGACCAATGTGTATTCCCGCTCGTATGTCTGTCAATTGTGTGTGAACTATATTTATAGTCGAAATCCATCTGTAGGAAAGAAAAACAGCAAAGAAATCATTAGTAGGGATATATAAACTGAATCGGTTTTTTAACAGAATCGATTTTTAAAGGCAACTGAAAAACCGGTTAGTGAAATCGATCGGTTTTTAAAGGTATCTGAAAAACCGGTAACTGAAATCGATCGGTTTTTAAAGGCACCTCAAAAACCGGTTATTGAAATCGATCGATTTTTCACTTCAGTTTTACATGATCGGTCTTTCACTTCGATTTTCCAGATCGCCTTTCAACCTCGATTTTCCATTATTGAAAAACCGATCGTGGAAAACCGATCCGATCCCGACGACTCTTCTCTCGTCGGAATCGACCATTTTTAACACAAAAACAACCAAACACATTCAAATCCAACTTATTCTAAACCTAATAATCCTAAACTAACATCCATAACACAACAAACATCTCAAAATCTCAAATCTCAATCAAAACATACAACAAAAATATCAAAATCTAACCTTTACACTTTCTGCAGGTTCGCCGACGGTAGAAGCTGCTCGGGGAAGGTCAGCAACGTCGCAGTAATGGCTAAAAACGTCGCGGGAAAGATCGGATCACGATTGGATTCGGGTTCCGTAAAAACCGATCTGCTTTTGAGTAAGAAATCGATGGACTGTTTTGCTGTAGTCGATCGGTTTTGAGGTATATATATGAGGGGCTTAATCGTAATTTTATCATTCGGTTTTTCGTAAATTTTAAACTGTTCAGGGTTTTTTTGTAAAAATATCCAAGGGTATTTTGGGTAATTTGGGTATATCAAGCAATATATTTGTTTGAGGGGTTAAAAATAATTTTTTTTTTAAAATAGTGGGTAAAAACAAATTTTACCCTTTTTAAATGGGTATTTTTTACAATTTCCACGTAAAATTATCAAATATAAAACTTGCAATTTTTCTGTTTTTAATAGGTAAAAGCTCACTAGGTGAGCTCATAATTTAACCGAGAGGCTGCCTTTTGTAACTCATGAACTAAGTTTGCTCTATCAGTGCTGCACCTGGTCCTCACATCAGAGGAAATACATTGAGAGCATAGTCTGTTGGTGACAAGGAAGTTGATAACTTCTATGAGTCCAATTTATTATGCTATAAGAATGAAATTGTGTTGCTTTTTGTGTAACTAGTCAGCCAAATATTTATGACAATCTTTGGTTTTCTCTCTAGGAAAGGAGAATCCAATGATCTTATAATCTACTAGAGCTTCATCCAGAATATTTCTGACGTTCTACATGTTAATCAATTGTTAGCATCTAAGCTGTCATGCTATAATTTTAATATCATAATATTAGAGTAGCCGAAAAAATTAAATTGAATTTCGCAGATCAGCGCCTCCTAGGTATAGATAGCTTTTCTTTAGCTGCTTTTTCTATCGATTCCTGTTAGGTGTCTGCACCTGTCTATTAACTTGTTTTATTTTATTTATTTATTTTTCTGGTCTACCTATTCAGTTTATTGAATATATGAATATTTTATGATATGTCTTAGTGTATGTTTGTTTGGATTATTTGCCACAATTCAAGCAATAACAGTTATGTCTTATGACTTTGATGGTTTAAGAAAAGTAATCAAGCACCATAAACGTCATAATTTCAGTTCCTATTCGGTCATTGATCTTACAGTATCCTGTCATTGTTCGAAGTATGAATACTTGTGTACTCTTAAATGCCAGTCATTTGTGAATATCTCAGGTTGCGGGTTCAGTTAGGAGTAAACATGCCTGCCCAGGCTAATCACAAGCTTCTTGAGAACCAGGATAATTCAATGGAAGTTGAACTTTTGGAGGTCTATGATGTTGTTCTTTACATGAGCATAACTGCATACGATAGGAATACAGCATAAAAAAGAAAATCGAGCATGCATACAAACTATTGAACTTTGACCCTTTGGCGATCTCTGTTGTCAAACCAAGATAATATGCTGCACAATTTCTCACTTAATAAATGTCATGGAAATAAGTTATCATATTAATAATGAATCCGTGGAATCAATTCAGCTTTTATTTTCTGTTAGACACTGGGATATGTTACAAGAACCAAGGGATGTCCATCGATTCAGGTTTGTCGCTTTGGTATGTTCTGTGGCTTTATTCATGTACATACAATTCGAATAAGATAGTGTAGTTAATTGATTTAGTTTTGACAAAAAAGCCTATGACAATACATATTTTGCAAGGTGCATTGTAGTGGGGTCAAACCCACAGTATATTGACTTCAAGTAGGTCTTGTCAGTCACCTAACAAACATGTCTCTTGCATAAATCAAATAAAGGGAATGCGAGTAATCTTGACATCGATAGGGTGCTAGCCAAAGACATTTTGATGCTCAAGTCAATAAATAGAATAAAAATAAATAAAAACAGGTAATATAATAATGTAATAACTATGTTATCATGCATCGTGTTAGCTAGGGAAGATAGATGGTGATGTAATTTATCTATAAATTATATTTGTGAGCATAATACAATATTATGTCACCAAATCATGGTTTATCAAGTATGACTGTAATGAAGCATCGGGGATATCAACATAATAACGGGAAAATAATATTAAAGAATATCTAAGTAACAGTAAACCTAGCCATGTATTAAGCATGAGCATGTAGCCATGAGTATGATCATATAGCCTAAACTAATAAGCAAAAGTAATAGAAAAATATAATACAAGAGCCATTAATATTATAGAACTAGATTTATATATTTACATATATAAATATGATGGTCCACATGCATAAATAATCAAAAAGCATGTCAATGTGCATGTCTTGCATATTAACCATTAACAAGCTTGATAGGTGTCGGCCATGTCGAATAAACTAACAAAATTGAGGTGTCGCCCATACCTCAATGAAAGCTTGATAGGTAATGTTTTGCCCTTTAGGAAGAGCAACAAGTTCATTGGTGTTATTTTTGTTAATTGATTGAATTTCTTGATCCATGGTTTTCACCCATTTTTTATCTTTACTAGCTTCTACAAAATCAATTCATTCACTGTCTACAAAGAGATATTTTTACTTCTTCAATTTCATCATAAATTTTTCTCATACTTTTCCAACCGTGAGGTCCAACGAAAAGGCTTCCTTCTGAAGATAATGGAGGTGATTTATCACTTTTAGGTTTTCTCAATAAAATAGATTTGTATTTATTTGAAAATTGTCTAGCAAAAAAAACAACTAGAAAATCATTTGAAAAAAGAATTAGGGTTGAGAATCCATTACAGTTAGTTCATTATGATATTTGTGAACCTATGAATGTTGGAGCTAAAAGTGATGCTTCATATTTTATAACTTTCATAAATGATTACACTCATTATGGTTATGTTTATCTAATCTCCCATAAATCTGAAGCATTAGATTGTTTTAGATTATATCTAAACATAGTGGAGAATCAGATAGAACTGTCAAAGTCCTGTGAACTAATTGAAGACGCAAATACCTCTTAAAACAATTAAGACATTGTGTCAAGAGAAAAGTATTAATAGACAATTGATCATTCCTAGAACTCCGTAACAAAATGGTGTAGCAGAAAGAAGGAATAGAACTTTATTAGAGATGGTAAGACCTATGATGGCATAAGCAAACCTCCTAATATCTTATTGGGGAGATGCACTACTGGCAGCTGCTTATATTCTGAATAGGGTCCTTACCAAGTCAATATCTTCCACACCCTATAAATTATAGATAAGTAGGAAACCTGATCTCACTTATATGCGACCTTGGGGGTACATGAGATATGTACACGACTTGTCCAGTAAATATGAAAAGTTGGGTGCTAGAGAAAATAAATGTATCTTTATTAGATACTCTGAGCACTTGAAAGGATATGTATTCATAGGAGAAACTTCAGATGGAAACATAACTGAATTGGAATCACGTAATATGAATTTTTTACAGAATGAATTTACTAACAGGGGTCAAGTTGAAAAAAATTTTTAATTTTACGATCTGAGTGAATCTTATGATGTTATGCATTCGAACTAACTAAAGGTAAATAGAGAATTGTCTATATACTTTATTCCCTAGTGAGAGTAATAAAGCTATTGAAAAAGCTCATTCATTTGTTCCCAGTGGGAGCATAGAGACTAATGAGTTAGTACTCTCGAAATCATCAATTTGTAGAAACAACCGTAAAATTGTTCCTTGTCGTCGATTTGAGATTGAAGGGGAAGCTTTTATGTTTGCTTCACATGATAGTGATGAGCCAAAGAATGTAAATGAGGCTCTTAACTCACCTGTTAAAGATTTTTGGATTAAAGTTATGTAAGAAGAGATGGATTCAATGAAAAGCAATCACGTCTGGGACTTGGTTAACTTACCACCTGATTAGAAAGCTATTAGAAACAAATGGGTTCTCCGTATCAAGCGTAGGGCAGATGGCTCAATAGAAAGATATAAGGTAAGATTAGTAGCAAAAGGATATACTCAACAAAAGGGTATAGATTATGAAGAAACCTTCTCCCCTATGATAACGTTTGCTTCAATTTGCCTTATATTAGCTATCGTTGCACACATGGACTTGGAATTGCATCATATGGATGTAAAGACAATTTTTCTCAATTGAAAACTGGAGGAAGAACTTTACATGGAACAGTCAGTAAATTTCGTTTCAAAAAGTCAATAGCAAAAGATTTGTAAGCTCAAAAGATCTATTTATAGGTTGAAACAATCCTTCAGACAATGGTACCTTCATTTCCATGAGGCAGTAATATCCTATGGATTCCAAATGACAGAAGAGGACTATTGTGTGTATATTAAACAGGTAAATGATAAATTCATAATTTTGTCTTTATACGTGAACAATATTTTATTAGCCGAAAATGATAAAGAGTTTATGATAACCATAAAGAAATTATTATCCTCAACCTTCGAGATGAAAGATATGGGATAAGCTGCCTATATCTTAGGAGTTAAAATTAATAGAGATCGTTCAAAAAGAATTTTGGCTTTCTCACAAGAGTCTTACATTAAAAATATTCTCAAAAGATTCCATATGGTTGATTGTAAGTCTATAGATACTCCCATTTTAAAGGAACAAACTCTTAGTCTCGAAATGTTCCCTAGGACTCCATAAGAGCATGAAAGAATGTAAAGAGTTCCTTATTCCAGTGCTATCGGAAGTCTCATGTACGTTATGATGTGCACGAGACTTGATATCCACTATGCAGTTGGATTAGTTAATAGATATCAATCAAATCCTAGTAAAAAACATTGGATCGTCGTGAAAAGAATATTAGCATATCTAAAAGGAACTGCAGACTACTCCCTATACTACCAAGATGGTAACATGCGTTTAATTTGGTATACAACTGCTGACTAGGGAGGTGACTTAGATGAGCGAAAATCTACTTCAAGTTATGCATTTTTGCTCAGCCAAGTTACTATCTCTTGGAATAACAATAAACAGTCATGTATTGCGTTGTCCACCATGGAAGCTGAATTTATAATGTGTTCAATAGCAATTCAAGAAACAGTGCGGCTTAAGAGATTTTTAGAAAATCTGATTTTAGAATCTGATGCGGAGAAGCCAGTTACCATTTACTGTGATAGTCAGACAGTCATTGCCTATACTAAAGATGCAAAGTATCATAGTAAATCGAAGCATATAAAGACTAAATACAATTTTGTCAAAGATATAGTAACAAAGGAAAATGTAATGATCAAATATATATCTACGCATGAAATGGTTGCCGACCCGTTTACAAAAGCTGTGATGAGAGATGTTTTTAAGTCACATGCTAAGTCTTTAGATCTGCATACATTATAATGTTGTAATTGTCACTTTGAACTATATCCATTTGTGAATAAATACATTAGATTTATTACATAATACTAGCACCTATTCATTTCACTTAAATTATATAAAGTATGTCATCAGGTTGGAAACTAGTATTCTTACACGTACAGTCGTCTTGATTGCTAGGAAGGCAAGCCAAGATGAGACGTATATATTTTAGAGAATAAATTGGAGTTTGTTCTCTCAAGGACTTAGAATATATGAAATGTCGTCTTGGTCATAGCCAAGATGAGGTTCTACATTAAATATCAATAATAGAACCACTTGTGATATATCTCCACCATCATGAGAACCTGATTAAGTTATATGTGAGTTTCTTAACAAGAGGCGTTTAGAAAGCGAGCCTTTTAAAAACTCAGGTTAGGCGTTAGGAAAGCATCTTAACTAAAATCTGTACAGTGAATAATTTAAATATAATAGACATACGCATCTCTGTTGAGGGGTAAGATTCACTGTAACATATGTTTCATACCACGGGTGCTTATTGTGACCGCCATAGGAAATGAGTGAATTTATCATTAATTCCTCATTGTATAAGTTTCATTAAAGTTTGTAAAAACTTCTACCTATGTCATCAATGACTATTCACTTTGTCTCAAAGTAATAGAGTGATGCTTGTATCATTAATGTGTTTTCTATAGTCATAATAATACGGCCTATGGGACATTTCTATAAAATCTATCATTTTTGTTGACTAAGAGACAAAAGTGAGATAAGAAGATTTAATGAATTTTATTTTTCATATATTTATATGTCGACAAATTGTGATTTGGAATCACAATTATAATTATATGAAGTATTAGAGGATCAAACATGTTGTGTTTATGAGATCGAATATACTTGAACAAATAAAATTCTATTAAATCTAGTACATAATAATGAACACATTGATAATCTCTTATATAGAAGTACAATTGAGATTTGAAAAGTAAGTCCTATCACATATATTGTTGTTCATAGGTCACATGGTATATTTGTCTGTATGAATGTCTGTACTCCTTACTATAAAAGGGTCACTAGTGATTTTTCTGTTAGTTCTATTTGGCCTATCTTGTGTGAGTGAGAGATGTTGGGTTAATTAGATGTTGGGTTGGGTCCACCCAAGATGACCAAAACTCGAATCCAAAACCCAAAATACAGTTTCTTTTGGATGAAACTAAATAATTGCTAATGTAGTTATTAGCAGTTGTTGAAGATAACTGAGATTTCCTTTCAAATTCGTGATTAAAATCCGACCCCAATTGAACAACTAAAGATCCACAGGTATATTTTTGTATATTTGTTTCATTTTTTTAAGCTTTAAATGTATTAGATATACTGTTAATGGATGAATGTGATTTATCAGTTAGGCATAGTCAAACTTCTCAATTAGAGTTAGAATATCGAGAACTTTATGTTCTGATAAATTGTAATCCAAAACTTCAGGTTCTGACTTAATTTGTTTAGAACTTTAGGTTCTAGATCGTACTAATAACGTGTTATAAAATTAACAAAATAAACTAGAAAATGAGTAAAGATAGAAGAACACGTAAATATAATAACACAAACAAGATAATAACAAATAAAGTAACAAATATGAAAGTGGGACAGTAGAATAAGAGAGTGGGCAAATTTACTTGATATTAAAAAGTTTGAGAGAGATTTTTTACATTTAAAAAAATCAAAAGAGAGACAACATATATATAGGAAAATTTGACCAACTAGTACACCACTTTAACATAAAATATTGTTGTTAAAATTGATGTTTATCCACCAATAATATTATTTGAATTAGTGTTTATCCACCTCTCATAATATTTAGAACTTATAAAAATCAAATCCAAAATTAAAATTATTACACACCAAATTCAGCCCAAAGATTACCTCAATGCCTCTGCAATGGTCATTCTCATTCTTTTTAAAATTGATTCATCTCTTGTCATGCTATAGCATGATCCATGTCCTACACTTCTCTCCCTTTCTCTTAATTTGGATCTACTTGCTTTTGTTTTGTTTAGTCTCTCTCACACATGATTTAAACACTTGGCTGAGTAGGTTGATTTCTTAACAAGAAATTGATCCTTGGTAGGTTGTCAATCCAATAACCCCAGATCAAGGGTTCAACTTGGTTCCTATGACTAGTCGACCGAGTTGATCGAATGCTCGAGTCAACTCGACCCAATTCAGTCAAGTTGAGTTATTTAAAATAAAAATAAAAATAAAAATCTGACAAATTTGTTGAACTAACCTCCATTACCAGCATACCAGACTTCAACACCAACCTCCAATCACCACCATACCAGACTTTAACATCTACCCTGAGTCACCGACTCTCATCATCAACAATCAACCCCCACTCTCAACATATAAAATAAAAAGGAATATTAAAAGGGAAAAAAAAAATCAACCCCAACCATTAATCTCCATACAAAACCTCAACCTCAACCTCTACATCAGACCCCAAATCAATTCATTCATCATTTACCTATAATCGATTGCGGTCGTCCTTAACTACCACTTGTTCTCGCTGTCACTCGCCTGCCCCTAAAACCTATCCATGCCAACCTCGACGATTTTGGAGAGATTGGCTTCAACAACGATGACCATTCACAACCTCAGAAAGGCAACAATGATATCGACAATTAATGAGCTCGGTGGGGCAATGGCAACAATAACAATTCATGGCCATGAGAGAGAAAAGGGGAAAAAGAGAGGAGAATAGAGGAAGGGAAATGGAAGCTGTATATGAGAGAGAAAGAGGGAGAGAAAGAGAGAGTGAGAGAGAGAGAGAGAGAGAGAGAGATGTGAGAATGTGGGTCTTAGGGTTTGAAATGGGTTTAACCCATTAGTATGATTTATATGGAGAGGATAATTTAACCATAACTCTTGACGTTTAAAAAAAAAAAAATCAGTTTACGCTCTCAAATTTCAAAAAGAATAATTATTCCCCTAAAACAATGTTTACCGAGTTCTCATAAATTACTTACTGAGTAATCGATTACTCGCTACTCATTAAGCCACCAATCAAGTAACGAGTAATAGGTTTTGGAAAAATGCTCTGAATTTTGCTTCTTTTTTTTTTGTTCTTGCGTTCCACCGTTTGCCCCTTTCAATTGGATAGCATTTTGTTTGCTTAATATCAGCCCATTTAATTGGGCTTGCTTGGTCAGCCAATAAAGTTTAAACCCTTTTTTTAATTTGGGCTCACCTAATTTAATTTCAGCCCACTTAAAACTTGGCTTCTATTAATCTCCTAAGTCTATTAGAATTTGGACCTTATAGCTATTCAATCTAGTGGGCTTTTGAAGATACAATTTCAATTTTCAGAAAAGGTTTTTGTGAGGTTGTGGTGCAATAAAAATGCATTCATAAAATTTATTTATTTATTTTTTATTATAGGCAACTCAATGACTGCTTAGACATCTAACATACACATGCTGAGTGACTCCCTAGGACCTACACTCGTATTGCCCAATGACCGTTAGAGGGAAAGGTACAATCCTAATGTTCTAAAAATCTCATTTCATTCGTTTTAAAACTAAAATAATTTACATATGCAATTATCTAGAATTCTATTTTTGAATATACAAATAATTCTCAATAAATATTTTTCATATAAATATATAAGTATACACACACACATCAATAATACTTAAAATATCCTAAAACTTTTCATATAATACTAGAGCTAAAAATAATAAATTTTGATTAGAATTTTCAAAATGTAAACATATATGTGTATACAATTAAATTCTAATTTCAAACATATAGCAAACTTGATAATTTAGGAAATTAATTAATTAACAAATAATTCATTTCAAATAATCCATAAATAATAAAATCCGAAATATATAATTATAAACAATTAATTCAATTTAAATAAAATATTTCACTCACAAATTAAATTCCAAGCCTTATTTTGAACCAATAGCACTCGAGTTCTCTTCAGGTTTTTCTCCACCTCAAAATAACACAATAACCTATTTAGAACTTATAAAAATCAAATCAAAATTGAATCCAAAACTGAAATTATTGCACACCAAAATCAGCCCAAAAATCAACTCTAATATTTTTGTTTCTCATTTCTTTTTCTTTTTCTTCTTGTGTTCATTGTTTTGGTTCTGTGTGAATTTTTCTTCTAACTGAACATCAATATATATAACCGCTTTGATGTGAACCATATATATAAAGATACGACACTCACAATCAAATTGTAACACAACCCCAAAAAAAATCAAAACAGATTTATGAAAAAAAAAAAATTGACTCATTGATTGTATGTTAATCAAGAACCAAAGTTATAAAGAATTTTGATCTAATGATTAGAATTTAATCAAGAACCAAAATTATAAAAGAAAAATATTTGCACTACTCCTAAGACACAGATGAGAAAGTGGGAGATAAGTCATGATTTCAATTGCCACATGCGTATCTTGATAAGATTACATATTCAACAATGAACAACAGAGAAATAAATTTCTATTTTTTCAATTAAGAAATTGGCTACATTATCATTATTTTTATTGCTTAGAGTTACAACCCTTTTTATGGGCAAATAAATCAAACGTTAACATGAAATCCTAGCCCCTTAATAACTGGTCTCACTCAACACATACATTTGAGTTTAAATTAAATTAAATGTCTCATCCCAAAAAATATTAATTAAAATAAAATAAAATAACTTAATTTAAAAACTCATTAAGCCCCTATTAAACACAGCCTCATTAAATTACATAGCCTATGGCAAAATAATGCTCAAAATAATATAAACAAATGAAAACAGCACAATTTGCATTAGAATTGAAACCTAATAAAGTCCAATTCCCTTCATGATTGATAATCTTCAAGAAACTAGCCCCATTAAAGCCTTCAAGCTTGATTCTCTTAATTTTGTCCCTTCTCACTAAACACACACACTTGGGCTTAAATTAAATTATATGTCTCAACCCAAACAATATTAATTAAAATAAAATAAACTAACTTAATTTAAAAACTCATTGAGCCCCTTTTAAACGCAGCCCAATTAAATTACATAGCCCATGACACAAATTAGACTCAAAATAATATAAACAAATGAAAACATCCCAATTTGTATTAGAATTGAAGCCCAATAAAGTCCAACTCCTTTCATGATTGATAATCTTCAAGAAACCAACCAAATTAAAGCCTTCAAGCTTGATTCTCTTAATTTTGTCCCTCCTCATTAGTCCACTATTACTGCTCAAATGTTCATTAGGACGGCTTTGATGAACACCTTGATGAATTACTTGTTTACTTCCTAGGTTTCCATCATTCCTGTTTAAACGGATTTGTCCTTAAATTGTGATCTATCTAGTTGTCCAAAAACTTGATTGAAACCTAAAAAGAATGTTAGAGAAAGAACCTCACACACTCTCTCACGTGTTTTATTCCACTCATGCAGATGGTTATCACTCAAGAAACCTTAAGCCATGTGAATCTTGCAAATCAAAAACCTTAATTAATGAATAAAGAACCACCAAGAAACAAATATATAATGGATTACTGATATAAAACATATACCTTGGTGTAGTGCACAAATAAATAAGACCTAGAATACTTATGTGATTTGTAGCAATATGAATCAAATAAGAATTCGGTCACAGTAAATTAAGATGATGGTGCGAAAATTGGATGAGTAAAAAATCTGATAATGTTGCGGCAACTGGTTGATCAAAATATTGATGGTAGATAGAGATGTATGTGGGCACTACAAGACAAAAGAAGGAAGCTATATATTTATAATTGAAAGATGTCGGTACTCCACCTCAATCAATTATATATATATATATATATATATATAGTGATGGATGGTGATGCAATTCATAAGAGACAAAATAAAAATTATATATGTAAAAAGTGGTAGATGTTTGGACGTGCAGAATACTAAGACCAAAAGACTAGAAAAACTAAATTAGTTGATAAGAGATGGGGAGGCAGTGGACAACGAGAAACAAAGAAAAATTGGTGGATGATGAGACGATGATTTACGACAATTTCAAGAAACAAGAACAAAAAATTATGGATTGATGTTTAGGATGGTGATTTGCAGCGCTAAATTAAATTGAAAAACAAGAAAATAATCAAATCTGAATTAATTAACCAAAACTCTGATACCAACTAATGATGACCTCATATATAAAAATACGATATCCACTATCAAATTGAAATACAACTCTGAAAAAGATTAAAACAGGTTTATGAAAAAAGAATTTTTTACTGATTATATATCAATTAAGAACCAAAGTTATAAACAACTTTGACCCAATGATTAAAAATCAATCAAAATCAAAATTATATTAAAAAAAAAATGATACCGATGCTACTCCCAAGATATAGACGAGAATGTGAGAAATAAGTCATAATTTCGATTGTCACAAACATAGTTTAATAAGATCATATGTTTAATAATGAAATAAATAAATAAATCTCTATTCTGTTGTGGGTATATTTGGGGCTGCATAAGTGAGCTGGTAAAAGTCCAATACACTAATCTAATAGATTGATCCAATAAACGAAAGCCCAGTTCATCAATGTACAACTTGCAGAAGCGAGCTCTTAGTTCGCTATTACAGTTCTCAAGTCGTTAGTCAACCATGGTCCAACTCGCCTTATGCTCAACTCTAGATTGCCCAAATCCAAGTCTAGCTCGTAGCTCGAACTGCTTGATAAAGAAACTTTTCTAGAAATTCAACAGTCTAGATTGAGGATGAGTGAACTACTATAATTGAAGACAAAATCAAACTCTTATTTCAATGGAGCATATCTCAAAATTTATAGACACCAGTGTTTTAAGTGTAATTAATGTAAAATTTTTTCCTATTTTTGTTGTATTCAAATTGTAACATCTCATGCTATAAATATGGGTTAAAAATTCATTGTAAAGGGATAAAATATACACCAAAAAAAAAAGAGAGAGAGAGAGAGAATCAACAATCAATAAGATATCGTGACTCTGCCAAAATAACCAGAGAAATAGTTGTGTACGTAGGCATCTTTTTAGATCGAGCCACTAAAAATAACTTTGTAATTACTGTTCTTCCTCTTCCCTTTCTTTTTTTTTCTTTCTTTATTTTGCTTTATTTACAGTATTTGGTTAAGAACTTCAATCAATCGTATTCAGACGTCAACCTATTATTTCAATCAAGAAATTGGCTACATCATTATTGTTCTTATTGCTTAGAGTTATAAGCCTTTTAATAGACAAACAAATCAAACCCTAACCCCTTAACAACTGGACTTACTAAACACATACACTTAGACTTAAATTAAATTAAATGTTTTATAGCCCAAACAATATTAATTAAAATAAAATAAACTAACTTAATTTAAAAACCCATTGAGCCCTTTTTAAATATAACCCAATTAAATTACATAGCCCATGGCATAAATTAGGCTCAAAATAATACAAACAAATGAAAACATCCCAATTTGCATTAGAATTGAAACAAAATAAAGTCCAATTCCCTTCATGATTGATAATCTTTAAGAAATTAGCCCAATTAAAGCCTTCAAGCTTGATTCTCTTCATTTTGTCCCTTCTCATCAGTCCACCATTAATACTCAAATGATCATAAGGACAGCTTTGATGAATGCCTTGATGAATGACTAGCTTGCTTCCTAGGTTTCCATCACGCTTACTCTCTCTTTCATATATATATATATATATATATATATGTGTGTGTGTGTGTGTGTGTGTGTGTGTGTGTGTGTTATTTTATTTATTTATTTTTTTTTACCCTGCCTCAATCATGCGTTTGCAATGGTCGTTCGTTTATTTGTTTTATTATGGACAACTTAATGACTCTCCAAACATCAGCAATATATGTGCTAGGCAACTCCCTAAGATTTACACACGTATTGCTCGATGACCATTAAAGGGAAAAATATAACCCTGATGTCTTAAAATCTTACTTTATTTGTTTCGTAACTCAAATATTTTCCATATACAATTATGTAAAATTTTATTCCTGAATATGCAAATAATTCTTAATAAATATTTTTCATATATATACATTAATAATACTTAAAATATCCTTGTAAAATACTGGAAACATTTTCCACCATACAATAATTAAAGCAATAAAGTTAAAGCTAGTGTCAAAACCATGATAAAACCATTATTGATAGTTCCAACGTGTTTACCTAGTCCAAAAAAAGATTCTTGCCATATGGAGTCTGTAACAGTGCTAGATGAAGTTCTTCCTACAAGATACAATAATCGTGTCAATATGCAATAACAGTTACTATTATCGCTTTTTTTTTTTAATTTTTGGAATAAGACTATTATCATAATTTATTAGTAAATAACACAACATTTCAGCCTCAGAAAACCACTTGTAACAAAAACGCCGAAAACTTCAGGCACACCTGATAGTCAATCCCTTTTATAGCAAATGAATTCTTTTCCTTATATAACGAAAAGAGCAAACTAAGTAAGAATTATTACAAAAGAAATCATAAGAACAGAATAATCTCCAGGTTAAGCCAGTTTTTGTCTAGGTAATATAAATCGTTTCCATTTCATCCCATCAAATGAGTCATAAAAGGTTCTCTTCTTACACATATCAAGAGGCATAGCATAAGGTGTCGAGTGAACTATTCTTTAATCATTTTTCCAACTTTAAATAAAATTGTACCAACAGATACATATATTCATTATGGGCAATAAGAACCAGATAAGAACAAATATCACCATTATTAACTTGCATAATTGTTGAATTCAGGTATAATAGGCAATAAAATAAAGTATGGCATACTAAGAAAATTCACGGGAACTCAAAAATGACACAGTTCAAAGATGATCAAGATTTAACGAAACGTTGATTTATATTCTTTTTATTATATATTTATGACCACCAAACATGGACTTTCTTAAAACAAAAACACAATCTAGAAACAATAAGTCAAGTATATTCATATGTCGAACACAACACCACCAGACCACATAAGAGTTGTATAAGGCGAATTAATGTAGAAAACATATAGTGAAATAACACGAGAAATTTATGAGAAAATACTTCAAGCCGTAAAATTCGAAAAAAGAAGCCAAAGTTTATCAACTTACCTTATGAATCAACCCATCCTTGATAATGGAACAGATCAAATTCTTGTAAAGATCATATAATGCCTCCACTTCATTGACAGTAACTGCAGCGTGACCAACAAACAAAAAACCAATTCAAATTCAACAAACAGCTAAAGAACTAAATCGCTCTTAGCACATCAAATTTCTACCATGATTGTGTTCAACATTTTAGACAAATTGATAAATTAGTGATTTTTTATTTTGTTTTTTATATAACAAGCCTACAATATACAGATAGCTGGATCCAAAATATAGAAGGAAAAACAAAACATTATTCAAGAGAGATTGAAAATGGGTTCCCTTTTGGGGGCTTACAAGGCAACTTACATGGCTAGCTGGGCTAGCTGGGGTGACCCAATCGTGTTTTCTACCTAGCGAGATTGCTTGTGGCCTGTGGGCCATGTTGGGTTCATTTGTGCCTCTTTCTTTGTGGGCCAGTTCGTTACTCTTTATTTTATAAGAGATAGGGGCAATACTGAGAAAATATTATTTTGAACTTAAATATGAGTTTAGGCCCATTATTTTTAAAAAAAATGTAATTGTTAAATGAGTTCGTATGATTTGTTAAATGAATCCACTTATAAGTCAAACCCAATTGTGATTAGAAAAAAGAAAGTCATTATTAAATGAGTCAATGAACTTACTAAATAAGTATATAAAACTTAATAAATGAGTCCACTTAAATTTAAAAACCATAAGTTTTTAGATAGAGTTTCTCTATTTTTTTTTTTTTTTGAAGCCCATAGAACTTATTAAATTAGCTCATTTAATGGTAAAAGCTCAAATAGTGCTGAATTGGGCTTGCTTTGATTGAACTCCTTTGAGTTTCTAAATACAACCCTTTGAATATATATATATATATATATTATATATTATTGTCTACTAAAAAGAGTTTTTACAAAACAAATGACTGGTCAATGTAAATAATGTTTTGGAAATTAAAGGAAATACTTTGTTATACAAACAAATGATTGGACCTGTTGCATGGATTTTTTTGCAGATTCCATCATGTTGGACTTCAAGTTACAAGCAATTTATTTACAAAATATAATGGAGCTAAATGGTAAGTTTTCATGTAGATAACATAGGTATCATTTGCTTGTCAAAATTTAGATATTTCTAGTCATATTTAAATAACAATAATGGAGAATTATCAATTTATTTTAAAAACTCAACAACTACTTTACTTTTTTATTAGGATCATGCTACATACAATTCCAGTATGCTCATTTTTATATTAATTTGATTTTATTTAATAGTCTAGTAAAATAAAAATAATTATCTACATAATACAAATATGTATACAGATATTTGTATGACAGCATAGTTTATTAATAATTTAAGTCTAACTATCATTGAATATTACTTGATAGTAGTAAGCGTTCATTTAGTTTAACCATGTTTCAAATTTGACTGACTATACCACATTTTAGTGGCATAGTAGAATCATGAAGAAACTTTGATGATGAACTCAATTTTTAATCCTCATTACAAATCAAATGCAGTAAAAATAAAGAGCATCAGATAAGTCCTCACACCAGGGGAGCCACCATAATCTGGACATTATTAGGATAGCAAGCAACGCTTGTCACAAAAGAATCATGTTTCTTCCTAATAAGTTTAATGACCCACCTGGAGAAAAAACATGTCGAGCAAGAACATGTCACTAAATATTAACAAATGGAGGAAAAAAAAAAAAAACAAAGCCTATATAAATTAGATTAAGATAATTTTAATTACTAAAAAACTCAGTCATCTCTAAGACAAAGTCTTGCCTCCATGTACAGCAGAATTCAAGCAGTACGTACACTTAAGTATAGACATCGTTAACCAATTACCAAAATATATATAAAAAAAAAAAAAAAAAAAAAAAAGGAAGCTGAAAATTAATAAATTTTACCAGTTATTCTCTTGCTCATAGTAACATATACAAACAATTTTGGCGCCACTCCGACAGCAAACTTGTTTTCTGAAAAATAATATGATAAATAACTGATTGAGATCAATCATAAATGTAAAATGCAAGCAAGAATAATATATTATATATATATATGAAAGCGGTTTATAATTAAGTAAACAAAGTACAGGAAGTACTAAAAATAATGTTTCAAGTGTGCTCTCAGGCATCAACTCACAAACTAGTTTCAGTACAAGTGTGTAAGTGCAAATATGAGGACATTGCTATCAAATCACCCAAAAAGTTAGGACATTGCTATTAAACCACCCAAAAAAATTATTGACAAAAACTTTCTCATGAACCAAAACAAACAAGTACTCATATCGTTATTAAAATCAGTTATTACGTTATTAATTTTGGTTTTTGTAGAAATCATGAAAGTTAATTGATGTTGACTCCTTGTATGCTCATGTTATGTCTATCATGTTTGTAAATACTTTGATCATAATCTACATGATAAACTCGATAATATATTTTCTCAGCTCAAGAACAAAAGCAAAAAGTTATGGACAAGGTGTAATAATCATGAAGATTTTAAACAAGTCCATAGTTCTGCATCCAAATGTTGTGATACTAATTGAGGACATAGATAAGCGATGAGGACACTGAAAAACTAAACTTAGCAAATTACACGACCTATATTCAACCAACCTGCATCCATAAAATTATTTCACATATTTGGTTGGCAGTTTTTTAAATGAGTTATTTCAGGTTCCTGAATAATTAATCAAGCAACATCAAGTATTTGTTAAGAGAATACAGTGGTGCAAGAAAAGTAATAAGTAGTAACAGGTCAAACTATGACCTCCTTTATCCTTAAAGGAGTCGTGTTAGGATTTGTACCCTAACATCTTCTTATTTGTAAATGTTTATGTGTATTTGTAAAATATTTACTTCATATAAATATTATATAACATCTATAATTATTTATGTAGTCTCAAACTAAGTATATAAGTGTTATATACAAGAGGATTTAGTTTGAAATTAATAATCTAAAAGGTCCATAAAAAGCAAATAAAGTTAGGTATTTTGTTCATAGTAAATCTATAGTTGCGGTCCATTTCATATTTGATATAATGATTTGATCCAAAATTGTTCAATGTAGTGATACGAAAATGAAAACACATTATATAATAGAGATTATATAAGACTAGATCACGATAAAAATGAATTTTTTTATTAATATTCGTTAAATAAATAAATTCATATTTATCGCCGAAATGATCATATATGAGTGGATCTTAATCCTACGTGTTTTTTGAACTCTTATTTGTTGAGTCATATCTTTTAATTTATATGGGTGAAACTGTCATATATTTATGGTTAATAAGTTTTGAACTTTAAAGATGTGATTTAATAGGTGGCTGAAAACATTCTATACGATGGTGGAATCCATTTCTTCTTACGAAAAATAGATGAATAGTTCCCTTAAATATTAATTCAGGTCTTGATTAATAAGAGAGCTTGACTTTCTATTTACAAGTAAACTGAAAAATAAATTCATAGATTATTATGGATATATTGTTCATTAGAGAATCAATAGTACTTAATAAAATAAGATATAATTAAAAAGATATAATGGACTTTAATGACCTATCTCTAATGAAAAAATAAGAATACATAAATAAAGAAGGGGAGTTAGGGAACCTTTGAGACTCCGCTGAGCACAAGGGTGGTACCCATTCTGAAACTTCTTGGTTCCAGCCGTACCTTAAGCGAAACCATTAGTTGAGTAAAGCAGAATAAAAAACAATGATTGAAGTTCATTTAAAACTAGTGCTAAGATTTCTTCTTCTACATAAGACAAACGAAATAAATATTTATGAATTGCGATCATGAGATATAGTCACAATTCTGTTAGACCTTGCACTCCAGTCTATCCCAGAAATGATTTGGTCATGCTGTCCCAGAAAGAAAAATGCTAAGATATACCTAAAACACTATTTGATCGAACATAGTCTTTGGGTATACCAAAAAACATAAAATTTGATCGTGTACTCATTTTGTGAAACACTTGCATCAATATTCAATTACCTGCAATGACATTTACAGCTAATTAAATAACAGAAAAAGGGTACCTTTTTAAGAACATGTAGCTTCTCCCACTTGTCTTGAAACAGTTTATAGATGTGAACATCGTTATTATTTGGACAAAATGCGATCACTACGACAAAAAATTATAAAAACCATATTAAAAATTTGGAATGAAATATAGCAATTTCTGTGATGGAGGATAAAATTAAATCAAAATACATATCCATTCATTAATCAAATGGTTATTACATTTTCTGGTTATTGATATTAATCAAATGGTAATTCCAAAATTTTAGCTGGTAATAACAAGTCCATTCGATTGGTTGTTGACACCAGTAGTGTCACTAAAATAAAAAACCTCACAATAAATAATAAATAAATAAATAAAAAGCGAGAGTGATGGAAGATTGTACGAAAAATAGCAAGCGAATTGGAAGGTCAATGTGAATGACTTTGGATTTCATAATAAATATGCATTAAACAACTTGACACGGAAGAATGTCTTTGGCAAGGAGAACGGATACAAAGTGTATCACAAAGTCCTTGCCTGTTGATCTCAATGCCTCTACCCACCAAGAGGGCTCTCCAACTAGCAAGATTTTAGAAAAAAAAAAAAAATTAGTTAAAACCTATAAAAATTAGCTCTAGAGAACAAGTAGATATCTATTATGAAATAAGGTCTAAAAGTATTATAACAATAACCAAAATAATATAGAAGAGAGAAAAACACAAGAGAAGTTTAGAAGAGAATAATTTTCTGTTCTATCATTCACGTGTTGGATTGTATTTCAAACACATTCTTACATTTTCTATTTATAGGCAAAGAGTCGTAAGAATCATAAGTAAAAGCATGACTTACCTATGACATTAAAAGGAGTAAATAAGAGATATTGAGAGGAGAGTTATGGAATACCAAAGAGTGGCATCCACACATCCATTAATTTATAACACTCTTCCTTAGATGTCCACCGTACAAAAAATATATCTCATTAAAAATCTTACTAGAAAAAATCCCATTGGAAAAAATCCTAGTGAAGGGAAAAATAATAGTACATTATTCTAGTAGAATTTGCATTCAAAACTGTCTCACTAAAAATTTTGTCTGAAAAACCCAATGGAAAAAGTCTTGGCTAAGGGAAAAAAAATGCAATACGCAATAGTCTCCCTCTTATGCCAATGTGTCTTCTTTCAGCAATTTCAACAAAAATCTTTGAAACAATGCAAATAATATCCTTTGAGATTCTTGGATATGCCTAAATACTACCTTATTAAAAATCTCTTCAGTAAAAGTTAGTGGGACAAAACCTAGTTAAGAGAAAAATAACACAGTGCACATATGCTTAAAAATAAAGAATATTCTTCCCCTGAAAAATATACAACTATCATTATTATAGTTCCTCGAAGATATCAAAATATATTTGGTTCCATTCCAGTATCTTTGAATTGGTTTCAAATTAAATCTTGCCAAAAAAAATACTAAAAATGCAATATCTGGTCTTATATATTGTGCCAAGTATAATAAAGCATCAATGAGATTAAGATACAATACTTCTAGACCTAGTATCTTTTCACCATCATTTTTTGGTCGAAATGAATATTTTTTTGGTCCAAAGAATGAATCTCACAAGAATATTTGAGGGATATGCCTTCTCCATGTTGATCACCTTAGAAACATTTCAACATAAACTGATTGATGGAATCGTATTCTCTCTTATTTGTGTTTAATCTTCAGATCGAGACAATATTCTGTTTTCCCAAAATCTTACATCTCAAATTTTTTTTTTCAAATAATCAACAGTTCTTAGGAACTCTTCAGGAGTTTCAATTAAATTCATGTCATCGATACATACTGCTATAATTACAAATCCAAATTCTGATTTCTTTATGAATACACATGGACATATAAGATCATTAATATTATCTTCCTTTATGAGGTATTCACTAAGACGGATTATACTGCATTTTTCTAGATTGTTGTAAGTCATATAAAGACCGTTGTAATTTTATTAAATACAAGTTATGCAAATTTGAATTATAGAATTAGAGTATTTTAAATCCTTCAGGGATTTTCTAGTATACATTAGTATCTAATGACTTATATAAATGTGTCATTACCACATTTATAAAACATATTTTAAGTCTTTTGGAGACTACCAAACTAATCAAAAAAATCGAAATATAATCGTATCCAGCATAAGTGAATATGTTTCATCTCATATGTTTTCGAACAAATACCCATTCATATCCAACGAGTTTGACATCTTCAAGCGTCTAAACTATTGGTCCAAATACATCATGTTTGACTAATGAAGTCAATTATGCTTGAATTGCTTCTTTCCACTTAGGCCCATCATGATTTTTCTAACACTCATTGATACTATGTGGTTCATAATTATCATTTATATCAGTAGCTATTGCATATGCTAATAAATTGCAAATGTTAATCTTATCACGACTCCACAGATCTCCAAAAAAAATTTCTGCATTTTCAAGATTTTGTATCTCTTCAAGAGATTGTACTGCTTCTAAAGTACTAGCCTCTGCAAGGGCTATTAATTCTCATCACATGAAATCAACTATGAAACAATTTATTTTCACATTATAAATATTAAGTTTCTGCAATAAATCTTTTAAGATACAATTATATCGCATTATCTTAATTTTTATATGAATAATTATTTTAATTAAAACATTATGATGTCTTTAAGTGTCCACATGATAAATTTAATACAACTACATAAATATAGTTCTACTTTTGTTTTGATCAATAATTTTATGTCAACATTTATCCATAATATATTAATTGATATTCTCATAATTTTTCTATAAATATGCAGAGTAATAAAATATAATATCTCAATTTTCTTTAAGTTTTTAGTATGTATGTTTCTTTGGGAGCTACTGTAAACTTTTACATCTTCTTAAGGCAAACTATAATATTTATAGTTTAGACATATGCATCTTTTCATATGCAATTAAGATCTATTTTGTGACTATTATAGAGGAGGATTATATAACTTTGTTCCTTATTCAAAAAATTCTATCTCTTTAAAAACATCTAACTTTTTAGGAGTTTTATTCATATAATGAGGATTACATATAGCTCAAGCAATCATGATCTTTCATAATCCACTTCAAGGAACAGTAACTTTAAATTAAAATTTACTTTTCACAATTTTGTATATAATGAATGTTTTATTTATTGCAATTTACATAAATTGTTCTTGAGAAACAATCACTCATATTAATATATTGTCAATGAGTATAAAATCATTCGGATATACAATTTTCAAGTAAGCAATTATTTGAACTTCAGGTTTATATGACTTATACAACAATCATCATAATAAATGATGCATGTTAATTATAATTTCACGTCATTAAGTTTTCTAATTTTATCCTTATTCTCCCCCTAACAACAATAAAATTTATTTATTGGTCTTCTTTTGTTATCCTTCATGAACTTATTTGCATTATCATAATGTGCTTCTAAGACTTATTTATATTGTTTCACTATCCTTCAGAAATATATTAAACTATTATATTATTCTTCAATAACTAAAATATCACATAGTGTCCTTCAGAAACCAAATTATAATATCAATTATTGTCCTTCAGGTACATTTACTTGGTATGAATCTTCAAATTCTATAATGAATATTCATGTTACTTCCAATAATTTGATACATCATTTACTTTGTATTATTGGATGAAAAAAAAAATGATTCATTATAATTTTTGATGATATTGCACTTATGATCATATGATGTCTCAATCGTAAACAGTGTCCCAAAACTTGTGACTTGTTAGTCGACCGGTGACTCAATGAGCAGCGAGTAACCGGCGAATACTCGAAAAGTACTATTCAAGAGGTAAATTATAATTTTTGAAATTTAAAAGCGCAAACTAATATTTCTTTAAATGTTAGGGGGTCATGGTGAAATTATCCTCACCGTATATATAAAACACCCAAAGTCAAAACCCTCATATCCCCTCTCTCTCTCTCTCTCTCTCTCTCTCTCTCTCTCTCTCTCTCTCTGTCTCTTTCACCCTTCTCCTCTTTTGTCACTCTTCTCTCTCAAACATCACCATCATTGTTGTCATTCCAATGAATCGTCGTCATCGTTGCCATTCCAGTGAGCTGACACCATTGTCGAAGTCAAAGCCCATCCCTCCTCATCATCGTTAGCCCTCTCTCCCTCCTATGCACGGTGGTTCGAATCTCTTTCTCTACCAGTTCAAGCCTTCTTCTCTTCCTGTCCCTATCTTCGACATTGTTTCCTTAAGTCGCTGCTATCACCGCTATCTCTTTCCTGAAGTTCTCGCCATCACTGTCACCAAAATCTATGAGTGAGAGTTTCACACTTTCACTTGTTTGATTACATTTTCATTTGTATAACTGTGATTTGTTTTTTTGTGAGTAAATTTTAGCCCATTTTTTATGGTTTTTGGGATGATTTTTTATGAATTTGTGATGTTTAACTCGCTAAGTTGGGCCGAGAGCCTACCTCAGGCAAGTAGCACCTCCGATCTAAGGGTTCTTGGATCAATGGAGTGCTGATCCATGAGAACCTGGTGAGAACTTAGGGAAACTCGCCTAGTTTTTAAACAATAATCGTAAATTATGCTTCTGGTATATAACAGTATAAATAATATAGTATACTTTTTTTAATATATAGATCTAAATATATTCCTTCAGAATCTATTAAGGTAACAAAGTGTCACTTATACAACATTATTGTTTTTCACTTTACTTTTTAATATACAATTTGCTCTTCTAAAGCTTTTGTTCGATCTTTATTTATTTAATTTTTCATAACCCAAAAAAGTCTCACTGCTTTTTGTGTATATGTATATGCATAATATTGGCTTTAAACACAAAGCATACATTTGTATATTTTATTACCTTTTGTGTTTACTTACCCATAGTCAAAATACACTATTTTTATAAAACAGGCAAGGGTCGATTATGTTGCTTTAGGCAACTACAATTATTTGACATATATAATTGCTCATATTGAGCATTAAAGCCAATAAAATTTAATTAGAATTGAAATAGAATTTTTTATTTCAAATAAATTAGGACTATAGAACTTTCAGTTCTAATAGGTAAATACATGAGAATTTTTAATTCTAATTAAATTGGAAGTGTAGAATTTCTATTTCTTAAACAAATTTAGAATATAAAACTTCTAGTTCTAAATAAATTAAGATTATAAAACTTCTGATTCTATTTGAAATCTAAAACTTTTAGTTTGTTCACTTGCAAACTTGAGGTTGTAGATAAGAAAAGTAGAAGAAGGATCATATAAAATAAGATACCAAAATATAAGTTTAATAATAATAAACTTACAAAATATAGTTTAATAATAATAAACTTACTTTCAAATGCATACGATCCAAAAATAGCAATTCTCATATAACAATGTTCATAAAATTATTTAAACAAACATCAAGAACATTAATATCTCATAAAGAGTAAATTTTATATATTTTCTGTATTACACAAATAAAGAAAATAATAATATTTTTTTCTCTCCATATACAAAACAAAGAAAAATTTCATACAATTTTTTCTTTTCTCTCTTTTTGCATCAATCACACTAATAAAAACAAAATTTTCAATTCAATCTTTTACATCAAAAATATGAAAATAAATTAAACTTGAAGAAAAACTTATTTTAGATCCAACATGACATCTATTGGCGTAACATAACATTTATATGAAACACATATATTATTAAGATTATTTAAATCAAATAGTATGAAGTAGATCACATGAATAAAATCTCATATAATCAAATTCGTACTGATAACATATTATGAAATAAGGCCTAAAAATAATAGAGAAGAGAGAAAAACACAAGAGAAGTTTAGGAAAGAATAATTTTCTATTCTTTCATTCACTTGTTGAACTATATTTCAAACACATTCTTATATATTCTATTAATAGGCAAAGAGTCATAAGAACCATAAATAAAAGCACGAGTTACATATGACATTAAAATGAGTAAATAAGAGATATTAAAAGAGAGCTATCGAAAACCAAAGAGTGGCATCCACACATCCATTAATTCATAACAATGTACACTTTTTTATACACAATAAAGCAAAAGGTTTCAAGTCAACTTAAATTATAAAGTGAAAAATCAAACAAGTAAAATTTTGTAGGTTTTGCGCTCAAATAGAAGACATAACTAACATAGATAGTTCCGAAACCAGAAGCAACAAGTTTCGGTTCAAGTGCCATTTCTAACAACAAAACTATGTCAACAGCAAAGTCATAAAATAAACGCGATAATGTCACAAAATTCAATGACACACATGTAGTAAATATAAATTGATGGACCCATATGCAGACAACGAATCATAACAAGAGACAGACAAGTTCACCCACCTGATAAACTAAAGACGAAAGGCGACACCAAGGTCGGACTTCATGGTTAATGGTTAATGGAGGTAAAGTTGATGGTAACAGCAAATTAGGACCAAAAAAAGACCACGAAATTAAACTTATTGAAATAGGAAAAAAGGAAAAACCATGAAATTATATCTATTTAATGGAAAAGCACCTATAAATATGAAAACAAAACGTCTCATTAGCTATAAACTTCTAGTTCAAAGCCTCATATTCAGATAACTAGTTAATGCGAGAAAAAGAAATTAAAAATTCAGAGTTTGACTTTGAATTTTTTTTTTTTTTTTTTACCATAAATTTTTATAGCTTTTATTTACTAATTGAAACTTTAAATCAAATGAAGATGAAATTGTCACCAAGCAAAGAGACAGACAGTGGCATGCATATAAAGAGGTGAATAATTGAAGTTTACGGAAGGAGAGAGAAAGATAGACATAGGGATTAACAGAAAAGAGAAGAGAGAGACAAAAATGAAGAAAATGTAAATTTGTTTTTATTAGTGAGGAGAGAGATTATATGAGTTGAGGAAAACAATGTGTATCAAACTATATAGTAACTTGTGAACTTTAAAATATAAATTCATCTTGGTTATTGAATTGCTTCCATCCGAACGTCATAAATCTGTAAAAGATTTTGTGTCTGTTTTTGATAAAAAAAAGAGATTGTATTTTGTGTAAACTATTTGAAGAAGATCGCAATATAATTTTTCCTTTGGTTCTTAAGCTCCATCAATGAAATCTTGGTTATTCCTTTTGTTCTCTTAATAGTTTACACAAAATACATTCTCTTTTTTTTATTAAAAAGGAAAAACTTTATTTTAGTCCTTAAGGTTTTGAAAAATATCAATTTTTTAAACCTCTTTAGAAATAGTTTTTTTCACCTCTAATTTTTATAAAACTCTTCAAAATAGTCCTAACTGTCAGTTAACTAACGGTCAACATTAATAAAAGATATTAAAAAATATTTTTACCTTTGATAATTGTTAATGATACATAAATTACCGGTTTACCCTTATAAAATAATGAACTTACAAGTTAAATTATTTAAAATATCCTCGAATTTATGTTATTAAATTATGATTTAAATTGCTTAAAGTCACCATTGACCATAAATTGACTTACAATTTAAATTGTTTTAAAGAGTTTTAAAAAAGTTAGGGATAAAAAGAGTTATTTCTAAAGGAACTGTTCCTAAAAAAAAAAAATTAGAAACTTGATATTTTTATAAACATCAAGGATTAAAATGAAGCTTTTCCTTAAAAAGTACATTCTCTTTTCTTTGATTTTTTATTTTCATACTTTTACATCCATAAGGATCATAACTATCTGCATTAAACTCAAGATATAGCACAGCTGATTTTAAATTTCATTCAAGAAAAAGAATTATAAATTTTCCTTTGGTTCTTCAAGGTCCATAATGGAACCTTGGTCATTCCTTTTTGTTGACGATCGGAATCGGTTATGTAACATCCCGAATTTTCTCTGTTTAAGAGAAATGAAAATATATCAGGATGAATAGTATTTTCGGGATGAATAATGGATTTCGGATGAATAGTGTTTTCAGACGGAATAGTATCCGTGTGAATAGTGAATTTTTCGAGAAACGAATCCTGAAGTCAGAAAGCTCTGAAATAAGTAATGGAGTCTAAGGAAACTGAAACGGATTAAAAATGAGTTCGTTTGAGGCAAAACGGAGCGGTTTTCAGATCCGATCAGGAACCCGAAAAGATTTTCGGAAAAAATTCAAAAATTTAGGAAAGTGTCAGAATAAGTATTAAAATGCTCATGAAGCATTTTAGAAACTCAGAGGACATTTTCCAAGGTGATTCGGATGAAAATAGAATCAATTCAGAAATCGCTGGATACGATTTAGTGAATTTACGGAGAGCTCAAAAAGAGCATGGAATGACTTTTAAGAGTAACTGAGGTTACCAGGAGTATGTAGGCAGTCTGAATATAGGTCCCGGTGAATTTTGAAAGGATTTTGAGAAACTTCCAGAAAAGCTGAATCAAAGTATCCAAAAAAATAATAATAATAATAAAAATAAATAAATAATAATAATATAATAACAATATATATTTATTAGTGTGGGACCCATTGGAAGGATATTTATATATATATATATATATAAAATTGTTAGTGGAGTGTGTTGGAAAAGAAAAATATGTATATATATATATATTAAAGGTGGTGGGTCCCATTGAAATAAAAGAAAATATATATGGGGAGAGAGAGAGAGGAGTGGCTGCCGATTGAAAGAAGAAATAATAAAATAAAATGAAATAAAACAAAAAGGGGGTGCATTCGGCAGCAGAATCAAAGAAAATAAAATAATAATAAAATAAAATAAGAGAAGCAATGAATGCATGAGGCGGTGGAGAGGAGATGCCGTGTATATATATATATTTGTGTGTGTGTGTCTTCCGAAACAATGAAAAATTGAGAGAGCTGTTCGGCGAACAGCAGGAAGGAAAAAAAAAAAAAAACCGTGAGGAAGAAGGAGAAGAAGAAGGAGAGGTGCTT
This sequence comes from Litchi chinensis, assembly GCA_019925255.1. Lineage (NCBI taxonomy): Eukaryota > Viridiplantae > Streptophyta > Magnoliopsida > Sapindales > Sapindaceae > Litchi > Litchi chinensis. The sequence continues at coordinate 6,375,308 of CM034465.1, read as the reverse complement.
CAACCTCCATAACCCCTCTAGTCCATCAAGAATCATTCAAGAAAAGTTGAAGAAAAAGTGAAGGTGAGTGATCTTAATCCATTAATTAGTTTGATGAAAATTTTGATAGTTGATTGAATGGAGTTTTGATGAATTTTATGGATTGTTTTGGGCTAGAATAACATAAAATTAATCTTGGAAGGGAAAGAAATCATTAAGGAGCTTTGGGTCAATGAATTTAGTAAGATATGAGTTAGGGTTTTGTTGTGATTTTAATGGAATTTAATGAATTTTTAGTTTAAAGTTTTTTTGTTGATAGTTGAACAAAGAATTGATACCATTGGATGTGGTTTTTGAGTCAAAATGACAAGGATGAATTAATTTGGTCATATATTAGTGTGTATACCATGGAAAAGTTGTGTATTTAAATGGATTTTTAATATTTGGATGATGTTAGATGATGATTTGGGTTAAATTGAGAAGGTTTTTGGAAAGAAAATCTATTAAAAAGAAGTGAATGGCTTATTTGTGTTTTTACTAGTAAGTGGTCAAATTTGAAAAATGGATTAAATGAAATTATTTTGATATAAGGATGAATTGTTGTTAGAGTTTATGTTGATTGAAATAAATTGATGGAAAGAAATGGAGAGGATGGAGTGGTTATGTATGAGATTCAATTCGGTTAGTAGAGGCGCAAATTGTATATTGAATGGATTTTGGTGGTTGATTTTATATTTGATGAATTTGGCAGGAGTTTTGGATGGATTTGAGTTATTCGATGTAAAGTAAATGAAAAATTAAGGTGTGGTTCATGAAAATGAGTTTTGCTAGAATAGGGTGTAATTATATATTGAATTGAAATTTTGATGTTTGATGTGGGTATTGGAAAAGTTTGAGAAAAGTATGTGTTTTTGTTTAATTTTTAAGTAAATCGATTTCGTGACTATGTTTGAATTTTAGTGTAAATGATTTTGTGGCAATTTATGTGCAAGTGATATTATGATGAATTTTGTGGCATTGAATAATGAAAAATTTGAAAATTTTGTGAAAGAAAAGGTATTGACCGAATGTGGAATTAAAAAGAGTTGTGAAAATTATTTTGACTATTTATTATCAAATGGTATTGAATTGTGATTTTTAATAACTTTCAAATGAAAACGAAAAAGAAACGGAAGGAAACGAACATGTTAGTGCCTCGACCGAATGTATATCGGAAGAAGGGCACAACGATTTTGATGAGATTGATGAGTCACTTTTGAATGAGAAATGATGTGTTATGATGCTTTGAATAAATGAGAAATATATATTTTTTTGATTGAAAAAGTGTTATGAGTTTTCCGAATGAGAATATTTGTTGAGAAAGGAAAATTGTGAAAACATGAAATTGTTGATAATAAATGAAATTATAAGGGCCCGAGTAAACCTGAACATTGGTAGGTGGGGATTGGTAGTTGGCATGCCAATAAGGTGATTATAGCAGTACTGCACCGATTTGCTTATATATGTTGATACGAAATTCATGGACCTTGAGAGGCACCGAGTGTCCGGTCCCAGAATTTATGTGATATGTGAAACGTGCTCCGGCGGGTAGTCACCGAGTGTCCGATGCCGGGGGATACGTGAAACCCGTTTCCAGTCCATGGTATCGTGTCAGAGTTTACAAAGGGCACTGAGAAAACTATTAAATGAAAATCGTGTAACTATGTTCGAAGATGATTTCTATGTGTTTATATATATGTATTTGTTAATAATGTGCTGTCGTTGTGATTTAACATACAAGTTTGAAGGTATCGTGTTGAAATGTTTGGAAAAGTCTTTTATGTGGTTTATATGTACTTTTATTAATAAAGTAAATTCCTTACGTATTATTTTAGTATTTTGAGAAAAACGTAAAAACAGGTTGTGTTACACTATGATATATTTTTGAGAAATGAGGAATTTAAAATATTTGTTTTATATGTGCAATTGTTGATAAAATGACTTATTTGTGAAATTTAATAAAAGTTTGAGCATTTTGAAAGTTTGATTCTTGATATACTTGAAAACGAATTTCATGTGTTGTATACGTGCAATTATGAATAAATGGAGTTATTTATGAATTTTGATAAAAGCTTGAAAATTGTGAAATTTTGTGTTACAATGACATAAATTTTATGAAATAATGAAAGTTTGAGACTTGTGGAATTTTGTTTGACAATACGGTGAATTGTAACGAAAATGTATTTGAATTTAATCATGTTATACTACGAATTCTGGAAATATTGGAATTTTGAGTTTGTATGATTGTGTGAGAAAATTTTATGGCTTTTAAATTTAGTGTACACCCACTAAGTAGAAATACTTAGCGCGTTGGATTTTCCACGCGTAGGTTGAATTTTTGGGCGCTGTAGATAAGGATAGACGAGAAGATAGCTGCCGTGCTTTCTGCAAGTCACATCCCTCCATCCTTGATAGTTTTACTTATAGTATTGCGCAGTGGTGTTTAATTATATGAAAATGCATATACATGTAATATGGATTTATAAGATTTTATAAATAAGGATGTATATTGATGGTGAAGAAAGCTTTTTGGTTTGTAAAATAATTTTATAAAGAAAATTCTTAATTATCATTTGATTGTTTTTAATTTTGATGAATATGATTTTTATTAAATATTGTGGTTATAAATGTTTGTGTGGTGAAGTGATTTTGGAGTCGGACGGAGGATCCGAAATGGAAGTTGAGAAAATGAATGTATGTTAGAAGTGTTTGTTTTCTTAAATTACAGGTTTTTATAATTTTGGATTTTTCGGAAAAACAGAGGAAACTCTGCCGGATTTTCGAGAAAATTTTTTTTTATTTTTATTTTGTACATTTATGTAAAGTAATAACGAATACATCGATTAAGGTAGCATCCTCCGACTCGGGTTTCCATCCGAATGGGAATCGGGTGGAGGGTGTTACAGTTAAAGTGGTATCAGAGCTATGGTTTAGGCGTTCCTAGACCTAGCAGTTTTTGAAAAAGAATTGTTGCGTTTGAGTGTACATGCATTGCATATAGTAAACAAAATAAGAGGATGTGACTTTAAAGCGCAGATATCTTCTCTGTCTTGAATAAGGAAAAAAATGGAACTCTCTGATGCCCTAAGACCCAAGGGTGAAGAAAATGGATTGGTTATGATTCATAAAGAAGAAAGATGGTTCTTTATGGTTGATCTTGTATATTAGGTTGCAATTTTTACAAATGTGCGGGAATTAATATAGTAGAAAGTGAGGATTTTTGACTTTCTGTAATTTTATAAGTTATGATTTAGATGATATTGAGAATTATTATCCGTCTCCTATGGTAGATTTGGATTAAGTAGTTTTCTTTGAGGATTATTGTTGAGATATGGGAATTGAGAACTATCATTGCGAGTATGTATTACTTGAGATTTTGGGGTGATGCTGTAAATTGTATTTAATGTTAAATATATTTATGATCTTGAGTTTAGATAATCAAAATTTCGAAATAGATGGGAAAGATAACGGAAGAAGATAGGAAGATATCCCAATGGGTAGAAATTTTGTTAGATATGTATAAGTGATAGAATCGTATATTGTGATTAAAATGGAGTGGATGCTGTGCCAATTTATTTGATTGCCGTTTAGTGCAAAATGTGGAATTTGAAAATATTGATATATAGAAACATAAACGTAATTGAATCTATTTGTGATTATAAGGTAAATTGTGGATTCATTCAAGGTTAGACTTTAGAGGCAATTTTGAAAAATATTAATCGAGTTTAGTGATTAAAAGTATTTTGATGGAATTTTATTGACATTGATCATGAGATTAAAATAGGTTCTCATTAGTAATTGAGTTGGTACATCGATGTTTAATTGAGATTATCCGTTGCCTTAAGATTCTGGTAATTTAGTTTGATAAATTGAAGTTTTATAAGAAATATCTTTCGTGGGATAGCCTATTAGACTGTATGCTCAGGTCTGAGTATTCGCTGTAACCCAGCAAAAGGCCGTCGTTATAAAAGCAGTTACCGGTGTGATCACCGTTATGACAGCAGTTGTGTTTGCATTAAGGATGAAGGCATAGTAAGGGAGATTCTTTTGGACTTTTATACAAGTTCAGGAAAGAGAAAATCTAGTTTGTCGTCGCGATCCTGATTAGGTATAATAAGACATAAAAGGATTTATTATGGAATTTTCAGATGATGAGGTCAGGGTTCATAGTTAATGATACAGAAGATGTTATGAATGATGTTGTAAATGAGAAAATTTTGTAGGAGCATGAGAGTAAAATATTCTGCCAATATTCCTTGCCTAGCTTAATGCCTAGATCATTTAAATTTCGCGGACGAAATTTCTTAAGGAGGGGTGAGCTGTAACATCCCGAACTTTCTCTGTTTAAGAGAAATGAAAATATATCAGGATGAATAGTATTTTCGGGATGAATAATGGATTTCGGATGAATAGTGTTTTCAGACGGAATAGTATCCGTGTGAATAGTGAATTTTTGGAGAAACGAATCCTGAAGTCAGAAAGCTCTGAAATAAGTAATGGAGTCTAAGGAAACTGAAACGGATTAAAAATGAGTTCGTTTGAGGCAAAACGGAGCGGTTTTCAGATCCGATCAGGAACCCGAAAAGATTTTCGGAAAAAATTCAAAAATTTAGGAAAGTGTCAGAATAAGTATTAAAATGCTCATGAAGCATTTTAGAAACTCAGAGGACATTTTCCAAGGTGATTCGGATGAAAATAGAATCAATTCAGAAATCGCTGGATACGATTTAGTGAATTTACGGAGAGCTCAAAAAGAGCATGGAATGACTTTTAAGAGTAACTGAGGTTACCAGGAGTATGTAGGCAGTCTGAATATAGGTCCCGGTGAATTTTGAAAGGATTTTGAGAAACTTCCAGAAAAGCTGAATCAAAGTATCCAAAAAAATAATAATAATAATAAAAATAAATAAATAATAATAATATAATAACAATATATATTTATTAGTGTGGGACCCATTGGAAGGATATTTATATATATATATATATATATATATAAAATTGTTAGTGGAGTGTGTTGGAAAAGAAAAATATGTATATATATATATATTAAAGGTGGTGGGTCCCATTGAAATAAAAGAAAATATATATGGGGAGAGAGAGAGAGGAGTGGCTGCCGATTGAAAGAAGAAATAATAAAATAAAATGAAATAAAACAAAAAGGGGGTGCATTCGGCAGCAGAATCAAAGAAAATAAAATAATAATAAAATAAAATAAGAGAAGCAATGAATGCATGAGGCGGTGGAGAGGAGATGCCGTGTATATATATATATTTGTGTGTGTGTGTCTTCCGAAACAATGAAAAATTGAGAGAGCTGTTCGGCGAACAGCAGGGAGGAAAAAAAAAAAAAAAACCGTGAGGAAGAAGGAGAAGAAGAAGGAGAGGTGCTTCAACCTCCATAACCCCTCTAGTCCATCAAGAATCATTCAAGAAAAGTTGAAGAAAAAGTGAAGGTGAGTGATCTTAATCCATTAATTAGTTTGATGAAAATTTTGATAGTTGATTGAATGGAGTTTTGATGAATTTTATGGATTGTTTTGGGCTAGAATAACATAAAATTAATCTTGGAAGGGAAAGAAATCATTAAGGAGCTTTGGGTCAATGAATTTAGTAAGATATGAGTTAGGGTTTTGTTGTGATTTTAATGGAATTTAATGAATTTTTAGTTTAAAGTTTTTTTGTTGATAGTTGAACAAAGAATTGATACCATTGGATGTGGTTTTTGAGTCAAAATGACAAGGATGAATTAATTTGGTCATATATTAGTGTGTATACCATGGAAAAGTTGTGTATTTAAATGGATTTTTAATATTTGGATGATGTTAGATGATGATTTGGGTTAAATTGAGAAGGTTTTTGGAAAGAAAATCTATTAAAAAGAAGTGAATGGCTTATTTGTGTTTTTACTAGTAAGTGGTCAAATTTGAAAAATGGATTAAATGAAATTATTTTGATATAAGGATGAATTGTTGTTAGAGTTTATGTTGATTGAAATAAATTGATGGAAAGAAATGGAGAGGATGGAGTGGTTATGTATGAGATTCAATTCGGTTAGTAGAGGCGCAAATTGTATATTGAATGGATTTTGGTGGTTGATTTTATATTTGATGAATTTGGCAGGAGTTTTGGATGGATTTGAGTTATTCGATGTAAAGTAAATGAAAAATTAAGGTGTGGTTCATGAAAATGAGTTTTGCTAGAATAGGGTGTAATTATATATTGAATTGAAATTTTGATGTTTGATGTGGGTATTGGAAAAGTTTGAGAAAAGTATGTGTTTTTGTTTAATTTTTAAGTAAATCGATTTCGTGACTATGTTTGAATTTTAGTGTAAATGATTTTGTGGCAATTTATGTGCAAGTGATATTATGATGAATTTTGTGGCATTGAATAATGAAAAATTTGAAAAATTTTGTGAAAGAAAAGGTATTGACCGAATGTGGAATTAAAAAGAGTTGTGAAAATTATTTTGACTATTTATTATCAAATGGTATTGAATTGTGATTTTTAATAACTTTCAAATGAAAACGAAAAAGAAACGGAAGGAAACGAACATGTTAGTGCCTTGACCGAATGTATATCGGAAGAAGGGCACAACGATTTTGATGAGATTGATGAGTCACTTTTGAATGAGAAATGATGTGTTATGATGCTTTGAATAAATGAGAAATATATATTTTTTTGATTGAAAAAGTGTTATGAGTTTTCCGAATGAGAATATTTGTTGAGAAAGGAAAATTGTGAAAACATGAAATTGTTGATAATAAATGAAATTATAAGGGCCCGAGTAAACCTGAACATTGGTAGGTGGGGATTGGTAGTTGGCATGCCAATAAGGTGATTATAGCAGTACTGCACCGATTTGCTTATATATGTTGATACGAAATTCATGGACCTTGAGAGGCACCGAGTGTCCGGTCCCAGAATTTATGTGATATGTGAAACGTGCTCCGGCGGGTAGTCACCGAGTGTCCGATGCCGGGGGATACGTGAAACCCGTTTCCAGTCCATGGTATCGTGTCAGAGTTTACAAAGGGCACTGAGAAAACTATTAAATGAAAATCGTGTAACTATGTTCGAAGATGATTTCTATGTGTTTATATATATGTATTTGTTAATAATGTGCTGTCGTTGTGATTTAACATACAAGTTTGAAGGTATCGTGTTGAAATGTTTGGAAAAGTCTTTTATGTGGTTTATATGTACTTTTATTAATAAAGTAAATTCCTTACGTATTATTTTAGTATTCTGAGAAAAACGTAAAAACAGGTTGTGTTACACTATGATATATTTTTGAGAAATGAGGAATTTAAAATATTTGTTTTATATGTGCAATTGTTGATAAAATGACTTATTTGTGAAATTTAATAAAAGTTTGAGCATTTTGAAAGTTTGATTCTTGATATACTTGAAAACGAATTTCATGTGTTGTATACGTGCAATTATGAATAAATGGAGTTATTTATGAATTTTGATAAAAGCTTGAAAATTGTGAAATTTTGTGTTACAATGACATAAATTTTATGAAATAATGAAAGTTTGAGACTTGTGGAATTTTGTTTGACAATACGGTGAATTGTAACGAAAATGTATTTGAATTTAATCATGTTATACTACGAATTCTGGAAATATTGGAATTTTGAGTTTGTATGATTGTGTGAGAAAATTTTATGGCTTTTAAATTTAGTGTACACCCACTAAGTAGAAATACTTAGCGCGTTGGATTTTCCACGCGTAGGTTGAATTTTTGGGCGCTGTAGATAAGGATAGACGAGAAGATAGCTGCCGCGCTTTCTGCAAGTCACATCCCTCCATCCTTGATAGTTTTACTTATAGTATTGCGCAGTGGTGTTTAATTATATGAAAATGCATATACATGTAATATGGATTTATAAGATTTTATAAATAAGGATGTATATTGATGGTGAAGAAAGCTTTTTGGTTTGTAAAATAATTTTATAAAGAAAATTCTTAATTATCATTTGATTGTTTTTAATTTTGATGAATATGATTTTTATTAAATATTGTGGTTATAAATGTTTGTGTGGTGAAGTGATTTTGGAGTCGGACGGAGGATCCGAAATGGAAGTTGAGAAAATGAATGTATGTTAGAAGTGTTTGTTTTCTTAAATTACAGGTTTTTATAATTTTGGATTTTTCGGAAAAACAGAGGAAACTCTGCCGGATTTTCGAGAAAATTTTTTTTTTATTTTTATTTTGTACATTTATGTAAAGTAATAACGAATACATCGATTAAGGTAGCATCCTCCGACTCGGGTTTCCATCCGAATGGGAATCGGGTGGAGGGTGTTACAGTTAAAGTGGTATCAGAGCTATGGTTTAGGCGTTCCTAGACCTAGCAGTTTTTGAAAAAGAATTGTTGCGTTTGAGTGTACATGCATTGCATATAGTAAACAAAATAAGAGGATGTGACTTTAAAGCGCAGATATCTTCTCTGTCTTGAATAAGGAAAAAAATGGAACTCTCTGATGCCCTAAGACCCAAGGGTGAAGAAAATGGATTGGTTATGATTCATAAAGAAGAAAGATGGTTCTTTATGGTTGATCTTGTATATTAGGTTGCAATTTTTACAAATGTGCGGGAATTAATATAGTAGAAAGTGAGGATTTTTGACTTTCTGTAATTTTATAAGTTATGATTTAGATGATATTGAGAATTATTATCCGTCTCCTATGGTAGATTTGGATTAAGTAGTTTTCTTTGAGGATTATTGTTGAGATATGGGAATTGAGAACTATCATTGCGAGTATGTATTACTTGAGATTTTGGGGTGATGCTGTAAATTGTATTTAATGTTAAATATATTTATGATCTTGAGTTTAGATAATCAAAATTTCGAAATAGATGGGAAAGATAACGGAAGAAGATAGGAAGATATCCCAATGGGTAGAAATTTTGTTAGATATGTTTAAGTGATAGAATCGTATGTTGTGATTAAAATGGAGTGGATGCTGTGCCAATTTATTTGATTGCCGTTTAGTGCAAAATGTGGAATTTGAAAATATTGATATATAGAAACATAAACGTAATTGAATCTATTTGTGATTATAAGGTAAATTGTGGATTCATTCAAGGTTAGACTTTAGAGGCAATTTTGAAAAATATTAATCGAGTTTAGTGATTAAAAGTATTTTGATGGAATTTTATTGACATTGATCATGAGATTAAAATAGGTTCTCATTAGTAATTGAGTTGGTACATCGATGTTTAATTGAGATTATCCGTTGCCTTAAGATTCTGGTAATTTAGTTTGATAAATTGAAGTTTTATAAGAAATATCTTTCGTGGGATAGCCTATTAGACTGTATGCTCAGGTCTGAGTATTCGCTGTAACCCAGCAAAAGGCCGTCGTTATAAAAGCAGTTACCGGTGTGATCACCGTTATGACAGCAGTTGTGTTTGCATTAAGGATGAAGGCATAGTAAGGGAGATTCTTTTGGACTTTTATACAAGTTCAGGAAAGAGAAAATCTAGTTTGTCGTCGCGATCCTGATTAGGTATAATAAGACATAAAAGGATTTATTATGGAATTTTCAGATGATGAGGTCAGGGTTCATAGTTAATGATACAGAAGATGTTATGAATGATGTTGTAAATGAGAAAATTTTGTAGGAGCATGAGAGTAAAATATTCTGCCAATATTCCTTGCCTAGCTTAATGCCTAGATCATTTAAATTTCGCGGACGAAATTTCTTAAGGAGGGGTGAGCTGTAACATCCCGAATTTTCTCTGTTTAAGAGAAATGAAAATATATCAGGATGAATAGTATTTTCGGGATGAATAATGGATTTCGGATGAATAGTGTTTTCAGACGGAATAGTATCCGTGTGAATAGTGAATTTTTGGAGAAACGAATCCTGAAGTCAGAAAGCTCTGAAATAAGTAATGGAGTCTAAGGAAACTGAAACGGATTAAAAATGAGTTCGTTTGAGGCAAAACGGAGCGGTTTTCAGATCCGATCAGGAACCCGAAAAGATTTTCGGAAAAATTCAAAAATTTAGGAAAGTGTCAGAATAAGTATTAAAATGCTCATGAAGCATTTTAGAAACTCAGAGGACATTTTCCAAGGTGATTCGGATGAAAATAGAATCAATTCAGAAATCGCTGGATACGATTTAGTGAATTTACGGAGAGCTCAAAAAGAGCATGGAATGACTTTTAAGAGTAACTGAGGTTACCAGGAGTATGTAGGCAGTCTGAATATAGGTCCCGGTGAATTTTGAAAGGATTTTGAGAAACTTCCAGAAAAGCTGAATCAAAGTATCCAAAAAAATAATAATAATAATAAAAATAAATAAATAATAATAATATAATAACAATATATATTTATTAGTGTGGGACCCATTGGAAGGATATTTATATATATATATATATATATATATATAAAATTGTTAGTGGAGTGTGTTGGAAAAGAAAAATATGTATATATATATATATTAAAGGTGGTGGGTCCCATTGAAATAAAAGAAAATATATATGGGGAGAGAGAGAGAGGAGTGGCTGCCGATTGAAAGAAGAAATAATAAAATAAAATGAAATAAAACAAAAAGGGGGTGCATTCGGCAGCAGAATCAAAGAAAATAAAATAATAATAAAATAAAATAAGAGAAGCAATGAATGCATGAGGCGGTGGAGAGGAGATGCCGTGTATATATATATATTTGTGTGTGTGTCTTCCGAAACAATGAAAAATTGAGAGAGCTGTTCGGCGAACAGCAGGGAGGAAAAAAAAAAAAAAACCGTGAGGAAGAAGGAGAAGAAGAAGGAGAGGTGCTTCAACCTCCATAACCCCTCTAGTCCATCAAGAATCATTCAAGAAAAGTTGAAGAAAAAGTGAAGGTGAGTGATCTTAATCCATTAATTAGTTTGATGAAAATTTTGATAGTTGATTGAATGGAGTTTTGATGAATTTTATGGATTGTTTTGGGCTAGAATAACATAAAATTAATCTTGGAAGGGAAAGAAATCATTAAGGAGCTTTGGGTCAATGAATTTAGTAAGATATGAGTTAGGGTTTTGTTGTGATTTTAATGGAATTTAATGAATTTTTAGTTTAAAGTTTTTTTGTTGATAGTTGAACAAAGAATTGATACCATTGGATGTGGTTTTTGAGTCAAAATGACAAGGATGAATTAATTTGGTCATATATTAGTGTGTATACCATGGAAAAGTTGTGTATTTAAATGGATTTTTAATATTTGGATGATGTTAGATGATGATTTGGGTTAAATTGAGAAGGTTTTTGGAAAGAAAATCTATTAAAAAGAAGTGAATGGCTTATTTGTGTTTTTACTAGTAAGTGGTCAAATTTGAAAAATGGATTAAATGAAATTATTTTGATATAAGGATGAATTGTTGTTAGAGTTTATGTTGATTGAAATAAATTGATGGAAAGAAATGGAGAGGATGGAGTGGTTATGTATGAGATTCAATTCGGTTAGTAGAGGCGCAAATTGTATATTGAATGGATTTTGGTGGTTGATTTTATATTTGATGAATTTGGCAGGAGTTTTGGATGGATTTGAGTTATTCGATGTAAAGTAAATGAAAAATTAAGGTGTGGTTCATGAAAATGAGTTTTGCTAGAATAGGGTGTAATTATATATTGAATTGAAATTTTGATGTTTGATGTGGGTATTGGAAAAGTTTGAGAAAAGTATGTGTTTTTGTTTAATTTTTAAGTAAATCGATTTCGTGACTATGTTTGAATTTTAGTGTAAATGATTTTGTGGCAATTTATGTGCAAGTGATATTATGATGAATTTTGTGGCATTGAATAATGAAAAATTTGAAAAATTTTGTGAAAGAAAAGGTATTGACCGAATGTGGAATTAAAAAGAGTTGTGAAAATTATTTTGACTATTTATTATCAAATGGTATTGAATTGTGATTTTTAATAACTTTCAAATGAAAACGAAAAAGAAACGGAAGGAAACGAACATGTTAGTGCCTTGACCGAATGTATATCGGAAGAAGGGCACAACGATTTTGATGAGATTGATGAGTCACTTTTGAATGAGAAATGATGTGTTATGATGCTTTGAATAAATGAGAAATATATATTTTTTGATTGAAAAAGTGTTATGAGTTTTCCGAATGAGAATATTTGTTGAGAAAGGAAAATTGTGAAAACATGAAATTGTTGATAATAAATGAAATTATAAGGGCCCGAGTAAACCTGAACATTGGTAGGTGGGGATTGGTAGTTGGCATGCCAATAGGGTGATTATAGCAGTACTGCACCGATTTGCTTATATATGTTGATACGAAATTCATGGACCTTGAGAGGCACCGAGTGTCCGGTCCCAGAATTTATGTGATATGTGAAACGTGCTCCGGCGGGTAGTCACCGAGTGTCCGATGCCGGGGGATACGTGAAACCCGTTTCCAGTCCATGGTATCGTGTCAGAGTTTACAAAGGGCACTGAGAAAACTATTAAATGAAAATCGTGTAACTATGTTCGAAGATGATTTCTATGTGTTTATATATATGTATTTGTTAATAATGTGCTGTCGTTGTGATTTAACATACAAGTTTGAAGGTATCGTGTTGAAATGTTTGGAAAAGTCTTTTATGTGGTTTATATGTACTTTTATTAATAAAGTAAATTCCTTACGTATTATTTTAGTATTTTGAGAAAAACGTAAAAACAGGTTGTGTTACACTATGATATATTTTTGAGAAATGAGGAATTTAAAATATTTGTTTTATATGTGCAATTGTTGATAAAATGACTTATTTGTGAAATTTAATAAAAGTTTGAGCATTTTGAAAGTTTGATTCTTGATATACTTGAAAACGAATTTCATGTGTTGTATACGTGCAATTATGAATAAATGGAGTTATTTATGAATTTTGATAAAAGCTTGAAAATTGTGAAATTTTGTGTTACAATGACATAAATTTTATGAAATAATGAAAGTTTGAGACTTGTGGAATTTTGTTTGACAATACGGTGAATTGTAACGAAAATGTATTTGAATTTAATCATGTTATACTACGAATTCTGGAAATATTGGAATTTTGAGTTTGTATGATTGTGTGAGAAAATTTTATGGCTTTTAAATTTAGTGTACACCCACTAAGTAGAAATACTTAGCGCGTTGGATTTTCCACGCGTAGGTTGAATTTTGGGCGCTGTAGATAAGGATAGACGAGAAGATAGCTGCCGTGCTTTCTGCAAGTCACATCCCTCCATCCTTGATAGTTTTACTTATAGTATTGCGCAGTGGTGTTTAATTATATGAAAATGCATATACATGTAATATGGATTTATAAGATTTTATAAATAAGGATGTATATTGATGGTGAAGAAAGCTTTTTGGTTTGTAAAATAATTTTATAAAGAAAATTCTTAATTATCATTTGATTGTTTTTAATTTTGATGAATATGATTTTTATTAAATATTGTGGTTATAAATGTTTGTGTGGTGAAGTGATTTTGGAGTCGGACGGAGGATCCGAAATGGAAGTTGAGAAAATGAATGTATGTTAGAAGTGTTTGTTTTCTTAAATTACAGGTTTTTATAATTTTGGATTTTTCGGAAAAACAGAGGAAACTCTGCCGGATTTTCGAGAAAATTTTTTTTTTATTTTTATTTGTACATTTATGTAAAGTAATAACGAATACATCGATTAAGGTAGCATCCTCCGACTCGGGTTTCCATCCGAATGGGAATCGGGTGGAGGGTGTTACAGGTTAACACCCGGTCGAGGGTCGGAACCTCATCGACGGAACGATTTGTACGGGGCCAACGGTGAAGACCGTGCCGAGTCAGCTTGGTGGTAGGAGTTGTACACCAAAAACACCTATAAAGTTGAGGGTTCAACTCCGGACGCGACCCCAAGAGGCCAAAAGGGGCTGCCCGGCGTGGTCTTCACCCCCGGCTCGGCATGGTCTTCATTGCCGGCCCCATACAAATAGTTCTGTCGATGAGATTCCGACCCCCGATCGAGTGTTGACCAATTCCGATCGTCAACATTAAAATGCGCGTTTTTATGTTGATGATCGGAATCGGTCAACACCCGATCAGGGGTCGGAACCTCGCCGACGGAACGATTTGTACGAGGCCGGCGGTGAAGACCGTGCCGAGCCGGGGGTGAAGACCACTCGGACAACCCCTTTTGGTCTCTCACTGGGTCGCATCCGGAGTTGAACCCTCAACCTTATAAGTTTTTTGGGTTGACAACTCCTACCACCAAGCTGTCTCCGGGGGTGAAGACCATCCCGGTCAACCCTTTTTGGTCTCTCATTGGGTCGCGTCCGGAGTTGAACCCTCAACCTTATAGGTTTTTTGGGTTGACAACTCCTACCACCAAAATCGTTCCGTCAGCGAGGTTCCGACCCCCGATCGGGTGTTGACCGATTCCGATCGTCAACACTTTTGTTCTCTAAATAGTTTATACAAAATACATTCTCTCTCTCTCTATATATATATATCTAAGATCCTCTTTTCTTTGACTTTTTTTTTTATTATTTTTTACATCCATAAGGGCCACAACTATTTGCGTTGAACTTGGGATTTTTATCTAAAGAGATACACCTATAATTCACAAACTTATCTAGTCAACAATAATTGAGATGAAAGAAGTAAAAGCTATTGTATACAGAAGTTAGGGAATGTTTGGTTTATAAAATCATCAAAATTTGTTTTCAAAATTACAGTATTTGCCTATTAGTATAAATTTTATGTAATTCAAATATGATTTTAAAATTCAATTTGCTTTTTTATATATATATCAAAAAGAAATTGAAAACCTTCCATAAATTCATTTAATAGACACATTTTATTTTAATTAACTCCATAAAATAATCGTCATATCAGTTACAAAAAAAAAAAGAAAGAAAAACTCATTCTAATTACAAATTTTGCAATTAAGTGATCCTAATCTAATATTTTTATAATTAACCCTCAAATTATAATATGTTGTTTGGTAAGTTTGCTCCTAGTAACTTTAATGCTAAAAATTTCAAATGTTATATTACTAATGTAAATTTAATTCTTCCTTGATCTCTCTCCAATCTCTCGATATATTTATCCACCTTTACATTCTCCTTTGTCTCCACAAATATATTCTTCCCTCACAAACAATGCCGTTTTCCTTTTCAATGGAGATATCAAAATGTCTCTCAGTTGCTATATTTATGTGCAATTAGCAACAATGGCGTCCAAGCCTCTCACAAGGGGTTTCCAGAGCTTCAGTCTCTTTCTGCGGTTAAATTCAAGCATGTACAAGGAACTGCAGGTTACCACTTTCAAGCTCCCATGCACAGGATCAACGGTATGTACACCCATTTTTTTGTATTTTAAAAACTATAAACTTGCATTCTAATTTTTTTTTTGTTGTTTTTTTTTTTTAATTATTATTCTAGTGATCAACATAAAAACAAAGTTTTTCTTATATAAATACATAAATGATTTAATTTTTTTAGTGAATTTGAAATCACAAGATCTTTCTCAAGTTGGTTCATTAGTCACAGCATATTCTCTTATTCATTCATTATGAACATGAACTTAATATGATTCTTTTCTGAAGACTGCTGTTGAATATTGGAGTTACGTGCAATTGAGCTTACTAAAAAGTACGGTAGACATGATGTGCCAGTGTAATCATAGGTTATGAATATGCATGAAAATTTTTCTGTTTTGTTCTATGTTTTAGTAGTGATCCTTGATTCTCCACACAAATAAAGATGGTGGGAACCCAATTAGTTTTAGTTTTGTTGTTGTTGTTGTTGGTAGCGTTAGGCAAAAACATGATAGTTGGAACGTTGATACGATACTCTTTCCATTTTGAATTTGTTTGTTGGCTGTTATGGTCATAATTAAGAATATACAAAAATTTAACAATCTTTCAATGCTAACAGATGCGTTATTGTTGCCACTTGTTAGCCTCTTTAGTCAACTGTTAAACAGTACTACTTTGTAATGAATCTTCAGCCATGCCATGCAAATAAATATGTTGCTTCTTAGGCTGTTATCATCTGTATCTGCACTTACCTCTTTGGTGTTCCCAATCCTATGAATTCTTGTGGAATGAACTAAGAAAGACAATAAGTTACAGTAAATCCCTACTAATCGCTTGAGAGTTCACTAGTATAGAAATTTATATGAAGATTAATGACCAGACTTTTTGCTTATAGAATTATGGTTTGCAAGTGAAATCACCGCATCATTTCATAATTAACATGATTATTTTAAATTAATTTACCATATTATTAAGAAAAATTTCACAAAATTTCAGATAATTTAACACTATTCATATATTTAATTAATGGATATATACTTGATTAACATTGTTAGTTTTCTTTAGAAACACTTATATTTAATTAATGGATACTTGATTAACATTGTGAGTGTTCTTCAGAAACATTGTCACAAGCACTTGATAATGTTTCTCTAACACTACTAATTAATCTCTTCCTAGTTTATGTTTTCCCTCTATAAGAGTCCGTGAAATACCTTCACTAAAATAATCATAAACTCTTCCTTAAGTCACTCTAGCAAGTATCTCAATTAAAAGAAAATCTAAATGTATTTCTTCGTTTTATTATAATCTTGACTGGCTCTCTTACATGATTCGACAATACTTACAATTGTTTTTCATTTTATTATGTAAAATGTTACATACTAACAGTGGCTGGTATATAAAGTCTAGCCATTACATTTAGCTTCCTCTCTTAGATAACATCCATAAAGTCTCTGTTAAAGGTCAATCAGAGCAAAAGGGACTACGTAGAGATTTTTTATAAAGAGACCTTCCACTAAATAATCAATTGTTATCTTTGTCAGATAAAATTAAGAGATACATATATTTTAACCTAACTCTAAGATTCGAATTCAAATGGACCTAATAGAATTTTAAAGGTTAAAAAAAAAAAAAAACCCTAAATAAAGAGTCCAGTTATAAACAAAAACTAAATAAATAAAGGAGAGTTGCGGGCCGAACCAATCAAAGCACCAATTAAGTGGGCTTTTTATCAATCAAAGAAAATCAATATGGGATTGAATTAGAGTGGCCATATTGACACCCTTAAATTACTGTATATGCACCCCTTTTTTCATATTCACCCCATTAATCATTTTTAAAATATTAAAAATTTATAATCACACCTCATAAATTATAAACATACTCTTTTCTTCTTCCTAATCTCCACCAGCATCATCATTTTTAAAAGAAGATCTTCTACTAAATAAAGGATTAATATCTTTGTTAGAAAAAAAACATTTGTTTTATTTTCTACTAAATTAAGGATTAATATCTTTGTCAGAAAAAACCATTTGTTTTATTTTATGAACCATAACATATATATATATATATATATATGTCAACCTAACTCTTCGCCACTCACCTGTAGAACTTACTTGGAACTCCTTTTTTTAATTTCCTCTTTACGGGCCATTTAGGCATGCTTGGATAGCTAAAGTCTACGTATTCTTGTCTCCACGTGACACTTGGATTCTGCTATCTACCTTCCAATTGTTTTCAACTGGCAACACTTCTAAGATGTTAATGTTTAGATTGCAACCACAGCGCATTGAGTATCAAGTTAGGAGTCACACAGGAACCAACATGATTAGCATGCTCAGATCCTTTAGTGGCCCGAGCTAAAGCAACACATTAAATCCAATGGCTATACTTGACTATATTTCTTAGCAGGCCATCAGACGGCAGGGGAGTTATCAAGAACAATGGCAATGGTGCATATGCTTTGATAGTACCGGTCCTCACATTTTAGAGACATGGTACGAAAAACCAAAATGGACTCTTATATGTATATATATATATATATAAACTTACTTTATCAAAATAATTTGAAAATTTGTAAGATTTGGGGTCCAATATTTGAAGACCTAGGGCAGTAGCACCTTTGGTACATGCCCAAGGCCGGCCCTTGTATTTTGACACTAGAGCTTCTAGTGATGCACGGAGGAGCTCTAAGCCCACGATTGAAGAGGGAGAGAAAGAGCTTTTGTAGCCATTGTTGTGTAGTACAACTCTCACAATATGAGTTTTTGAAGTCTTTGGTATTGTTAATAGTAGAATCTAGATAATTAAACACATTATTTATCTATTTTATAACATTTGGTTAAAATAAACAAAAATGTTTTTTATATTATTTTTTCTTAATAATAAGGATAAGTTAGTAGAATAATAACTTTGGTCCAAGGACATGGATTATTATTATTACCACGCGAATAGCAAGAAATCAAACTAATGCAAAATTTAACAAAATAAAAGAGAGGGATAGTAAAAACTATAGTTCATATATATATTTTTTAATTTTATCATGTAAAGTCATTTATGTAAAAAAAAAAAAAAGAAAGAAAGAAAAAAAAAACAATAATTCACACCAATAATTATAAATAAATTAAAAGAACTTCCAAAATTTTTTTAAAAAAACTTCAATCCACTTTCAAATAATGTAAATATTTTACATCTTCTTTAAATAAATCCATTATATTCACTAAGTTAATAACATGATTTGAAAGAGACCTAAAAGTTATTGTTAGGAATTGTTCATAGTTTACTCATTATTTTTGAAAAAATAGGAGACAAAGTGAATGTTAGAAAGATCGAGCCATGGTGATAAAATGAAAGACATGATTCATACCACCAAAACCTTTCTATGTTTTGAGAACAAGCTAAATAATTTACTATAAAATTCTACGAGGGGCACATGCCCCGTCTAAACCCAATCTGAAAAATTTATGATGATGAGATTAAGAGACACAACAATTTAAAACAAAAAAAAAAAAAAAAAAAAGTAGGAAGAAGAAATTTTCATGGGCACTTAATTTAAGGAATTAAGCGGAAAAAAAAAATCCCAACATAAAACTTGAATCATATGTAGGGATGACAATTTCGTGATGGCACCCATTTCAACCACTTTGTAAAAGAGATAAATAAATTTACATTAAATATGAGATTATAAAAAATAAATAAATAAATAAATATATAACAAAAGATTCATTGAATATAATTATCCAAAGTTAAATAAAGAATAACTTTCTTTTATTGTAATATCAACAATTTCCTATTTTGTACGGACTTCTATAATGTACTATAATGTAAAAGAAATGACATTATTAAATCAATTTGAGAAAATCTTGTCAAAAGTTGCTTTAGTATAATGGTTAAGCACTAGTTTACACGCCCACCTCTCTCATAAGAGGTGGGTTTAATACCTAGTTGTAGTCTTTGCTGCTTTCTCCCTCCTTTGTGACGATAATCTCCCCACCAATATGTGGGTTGTCCCCTTCCATTTAGGAACCATTGCCCAAATCGTACCATTAGTTTTTAATTCAGCTTGATTCTGATTATTTTTCGAGTCAGTTCCAGTAATGTATTGTAATAAAAAAAAATTAA
This sequence comes from Litchi chinensis, assembly GCA_019925255.1. NCBI lineage: Eukaryota > Viridiplantae > Streptophyta > Magnoliopsida > Sapindales > Sapindaceae > Litchi > Litchi chinensis. Next base: position 6,355,898 of record CM034465.1, on the reverse strand, counting down.
AAAAGAGCAAATCTTTAATTCTTTGATAGTTGTATGCTGAATTAACAAAATCAATAAAACCTTAGTAAATACTTAAATAAAAAAATTAAAAAAATTTAAAAAAAAAGGTCTTAGTAAATATTATGCCCGTTTTCTCGACCTGGGTAAATGGGCCAGCAAAAGCCCAATAGGACATGAACAAGTATAAAAGCCCAGAAGGTCCATTCTCTGATTCACCGTCACAAGCTCAACCAGCTCGCTAGGTTGCTCAGATCGCGAGCTCGCGTGACCTCCAGAACGTCCAAGCATCGTTCTGCCCGTGTCAATCTCCGTTCAGCTTACTTGATATGACAGACCCCTGGTTAGTTCCAGGAGAAGCCTTTCGCAACAAGTCATCAGAGTGACCAACTCCCTTGATTTCACGTCGGAAACCACCCACACAATTACCAAGAAGCATTCAATGCGGCAACCATGCATTTAATGAAGGAAAGACTTCTCCTTATGCATTAAATGTAAACATACGTATGTAATAGATAATCATTGTTTTTTATAATTAATACAACATCGCTATGTCAGGTTAGTTGAAAATTGTCATCATTTGTAACATATAACAGACTCCTTTGTATCTCTTCCCTCTCCATAAATAGGGGAGATTTTTACTGTACAAGAGGAGAGAATACACACTAGTTATCGTCACTCTGCTGGAATTTATTCAAAGTGACCTGTGGATGTATGTGCAATCGCCAAACCACATAAAAATCCTTGTCTTTGCATTCATTCTTCTCCCTCCTTTCTCCATTAATTATCTCATTACTACCAGTTAGTAACCACGGCCAACATTCCTTCACTTCTATTACAGTTTACCAACCTTAAAATGTCATTTACTCTGAATTAATTACCCTTCTCACCATTAATTACCACAATCGCAGTCTGGGCCTCTGAATCTCTGGGTCGACCGTTTTCAGACATCGATAGCAAAAAAGTCAAAAGGATAAACATGCAACTTTTAACTATAATTACCCTAACATAGCCTCGCATCATTCAACAATAATTAAAAATAGCAGTTCACCGAATAAAATACTAAAGAATCACACAACATGGCCTTCCAAAAAAATAAAAAAATCACACAACAGACTTTTAGATCCAATATATATTCATAAAATTGATGTGTTTTTAATATTATTCAATCTCATCATTCTTAGTTTTTACTCTTATTCTTATGCTTATCAAGCATGCATATTTAAACTATTGAAGCAATAAAAAAAAAAAAAAAAAAAAAAAAAAAAAACCACTAGAAGTAATTAATATGTTTTTAGGTCAATTATTTTATACATGTATTTTTTGTCATCAAATTAATAAGTGAATGATGATTTTTTAAACTATATTTTTTTTGAAAAATATATTGTAAACTTTTAATATTATATTTCATTTGATATTATTAGTTATAAGATAAGAATTCAGAAATAATAATAATAATAATTAAATATTTTTATTTTAAAATTTATTCAATTATTTTTATAATTAACAAGGTAAATATATAACAAATTATATTTTGAAAGCAGGGAAAAGTTAAATAAAACAAAAAACAAAAAAAAACATAACATTTATAAACAATACATCTTACCATTCAACCTTAAATATATATCAATTATAATATATCATATCATTGTTATATATGTAAGTACTAATATAAACATTGACATGTCACCCTCTAATCAAATCTATATGATCATGATTGCTCAGGATTGATCATTAAAATCCTTAATTTGAAAATTATTATTTAATCATAAAAATAAATAGTTGGTTGATTATATTATTTAATCATACCAAATGAGAAACATTATTTCAAAATTTTCAACATATAAGTTTTTTAATTAAACTTAATTAGTTTTCCTTTTATTTATTTTTTAGGTATTTAAGGCAACTTAAATGAAATGAACATGAGTCCAAGCAAATTCATGAAGTGGATTCTTGCCTTTGGGATTTGGTTTGCATATAGGGTTGTAATGAGGTGCAATAAAACAAAGATGAATCTTATGTTGTACAACGAAGCCATGTTGAAAGAGAATATCATACAAAAAATATCAAAATATGATATTCATGATTGGATATTATCATTTTAAATTAGCATCTTAGTTTAATCTCTAGATATCAATGACTTAGAAGTCTCCAACAATAGATAAAATTATATATTTTCTTTTTTATAAATTTCGATCCTGTAGTTTACTAAAATACCTAAAAAAATTCTCTACTGTCCACTTATACATTAAAAATTAATAATTACGTTAATGTAGAAGGGTAAAACTGTCCAAATAAAATAAAATATATGATAATATCAATTAATTAAATTAAAATATATTTTTTTGAAAAAAAAATTCTTCTCCACCGTCCATCACAATGATGGATGGTGGAGATAAAAAAAAGTAAAATGAAAAAAAAAATCTCATTTCAAAAAATTTTAAAAAAATTATTAAATGATAATAAAAAATTAAAACAGATTATCTCCACCATCCATCACAATGATGGACAGTGGAGATGGACAAAAAAATATTAAAATATAAAAGAAAAAATTATATCTTTTTCTTCCATATGACTATCCAGTGCTTCATCTTTCATTTTCTTCTTCTTCGTTCACCTTTTCTTCCATCTTCTTCTTCTTCTTCTTCTTCTTCTTCTTCTTCTTCTTCGTCGAAAAACCAGAGATCAGCATGGAGAACATCTTCTTCTTCTTCCATTTTCAAAAGGTCATCAGTGTGAATAACATTAGGTCTCCTTTGTCGGAGACCAGGGGTGTCCGTCAAAGGAAAACAAACGCTCTTCATTTCCTTCGCCGTAGACCAAGATCATTTGGTTTCCTTCGCAAGACAACAGGGTGGTCTCCATGCGATGGAGACCGTTTGGTTTCCTTTGTTGGACACCCCCTGGTCTCTGGCAAAAGAGACCTAGAGTTATCCATTTATTTAATTTTTTTAACTTAGTTTATTTGTGATGTTCATGTGTTTATGTTTGTTTTTTTAACTTAGTTTGATTTATGTGTTAATAAATGATTATGGGGTAAATGTATGTATTTTAGTTTGAGAAAGTTTTTAAGTGTCATTGGACATTTTGTTTCGAGTTGTTAGATGTTTGATTTTTTTAAAAAATTATTTCAATATTTTAGGGTTGTATGTAATGATTATAAAATTTTTAAATAAAAGTTGAGTTTGATATTGTGTTTTAAAATTTTGATTTTATTCAAGATTTTAGTTTGCATTTAATGGGTATATTTAGAGTGAGTTTGATTTTCTTTCAAGGACTCTTAGGTGTGATTTTTGTATTTTAAGTATAAGTAGTTCAAAGTATGAGTTTGATTTTTTTTTTTTTTTGAGTGATTTTTGTTTATGTTTAAATGGATACAGTTTTCATTGTTTCGAAAATCAGCTCCGATTTGTTTGGGTTGGATTGGGTTGGGTTTGGGGTATTGAAACCGGAGTCATACTTGGCCAGAGAAGCTGCCATTCTCCAACTCCAACAATCCTCCGACTTGAATTCCTCCCTTCAAAGGTCTTCCTTCACTTGTTCATGCAACTGGATTTTGTTGAATTCTCTATTTCTTCTTTTCATTTATTGATTTTCAATGTTTATGTGCAGATTAGAAGCGGTTTAGAAGGTACAAGATTGAATGTTATATTGAGGCATTTTGGGAACCAAAGGAGATGGCATCATCTGTCTCAAGTCCAACAACTAACTTCTTTGAGAGCCTCACAATTCATGTTCTAACCAATAATATTGCTTCTTTAATTGTTCCCATCCTCTTGTATTATACTTTGTTCGGCTTGCTTACTATGTTTTTGGTGTTTCCTGTGTACGTCTCTTTTCTTTTCTTTCCTTTTTTTTTTTTCCTTTTTTTGTATGTCTTCTAATTCTGGTTTGATTCTAATAATTTTATTTTGAGCAAATTACAAATTTAGCTACTCTGTTCAAAGCTATTCTCTTGCAGAGTTTACTTTGGCAGTTAGTAAATTGATGATGTAAGTTTACCCGCATCACTTTTTGGTGTACAGAGTTGGCATGTTGGTTAAATATGTTCTTTGTATGACTGTTATGACCAACAATTATGTTGACATCAATGAAAGAGTCAACTTTTATATGCTTGTTATATATTCTTTTGATCAGAAAAACTATATCTCTTAATTTTATTTGATGTTCTGCTCATTTAATTCTAATGTTTTGCATATGTGAACAAGTGCACGATAAGAGATGTGACGTAGTTTTCAAAAGAAATGTAATCTTTTGAAGAGTAAAATGAGTAGTTGTGGAATAACATCAGGGTGTGTTGTTGGAATGCAACTCCATGTCCCAACTTCTGATGAAATAAAATATTGAGGATTAGATTTATAATTGTATACTAAATCCTGTACAATTTTTGGAATAAGATATTCTTACTATGAGTAGGAGAGTAGGAAACATTATTATAAATGATGTCATTTTATCTGTTATAATTTTTTTATTGCTCTTCATAACTGTTGCCTTTTGTCATCCTTAGCTGCTTTCAAGTTGCGCTGCTTTCAAGTTGCATTAAAGTTAAGCATGGCTATCCTAAGGCGTTAGAGCTGCTTCAGGAGTTAAATATTATAGGTTGCAGATGGATGGTGTCATGTACGAAATACTTTTGGCTGTCTGTGCTTCAAATAATCTGTGTGAGGAAGCTCGGAGCTATTTTGATCAGATGAAGGACGAAGGTCATTCACCTAATTTATATCACTATAGCTCTCTACTCAGTGTTTATGGGGTGGAAACTGCAAGAAGGCTGATGAATTGGTACAAGAGATGAAATCTTCAGGGTTAGTACCAAATAAGGTTTGTTTTCATGTTTATCTTGCCAGTGCAAACTGGGGATTATTATTGTTATGGTTGTTACTAGGATGTGTCTGGAAGGTCTGAATTACATTCAGTGTAGACATGTAAACTGGGCCAGGCTGGCAAAGCTCGTTGTATCATGACCCAAGTATGCTGTTGGTTGTGCCTGTCTGCAGCCTGGATTTTAGAGCCATGACCAGAAAGGCCCTGCAGCCCAGCGTAAATCAAACTGCTCGTAGGCAAAGAACTTTTGTTAATTATTATTTTAATTCTTTTCAAAACAACTATGAAATTATTCAAAGTTGGGGTTAAAATGACTTTTATCGTCTAAGTTTTATTATAAATTGTATAAAAAAATTATGAAAAATAAAATTGTGTTGTTATGCCTATCATGCCAAATGACTTGGCTCAACCAGATCTAAATATTGGCCTCTGAAATCATCTTGGGTTGAATCATGCTTCAGCCTATCCGGCCCACTCAACATCTTAAGTTACATATATACATCTATGTTTAGTTACTGGTGTTCTTTTTTTTCCCCTTTCATCTCTTCTTTGGACTGATATCCTACCAGTTATGTGTTATGCTATAATAGAGTAATCCATTTATTACAAACTTTAATTTCATTTACATTCGGGTCGAAAATGCAAATAAGGTTGTAGTTTTCTTGTTACCCTTTTTTTTTTCTTTATTATGTTCAGTTTCAATTTTTAACTTGATTTGCATTTTAGGTAAATGTCGTTGTATCCATTTTGTTTGATGTGCTTTTCTTTCAATTATTTTTAACTTCCTGTGAAGACTGGTGATTGTGTTTTCATTATCACTCTGCAAATGCATGTAGGTAATACTGACAACTTTGTTTAAGGTATATGTTAAATGAGGCTTGTTTGAAAAATCAAGGGAGTTATTAGCTGAATTGGACACTTTAGGCTATGCTGAAGATGAGGTACATTTTTTACTTTTATTGATTATGTTTAGATTATCAGAGTTAAAGATACTGTTTTCACCCTTAATCTGTTAAGGTTGTTGATTTCACTCTTAAGAAAATTGACTTCACAAATTGGGCTGAGACACTTCATCTTCAAAATATTATGTTCCTTTTGCTGCTTTTGTGAGGATTATTTTAGTTTTATTTATAGCATAATTTTGAAACATGCAGCATGACTTGGTGGTCATTTGTTATCAAAGCTTATAGCTTTAATTCATTGTTGTTTAAATCAAAAACATTTTTTGCAGGCTCTTGAATCGAAATTTTATTTGTTGAGAATGAATTTGCTTGCTGTTTTGTAGGAATGCTTTCTACTTATATGTATACCAGATAACAACGATTTATAATCTTATGTGTTCTTACAAACCTTCTCGGATGCACAGTTTCTCAATTCTCTTATACTTTTTAAAATGTAATTTTGTTGCTTGGTGCATACAAAACATTTTGCAGATGCCATATTGTATATTAATGGATGATCTTTCTAAGGCTGGGCATTTATATGAAGCTAGAGCTATTTTCAAAGAGTTGCCAGAAAAACACGTCAAATCTGGCGATTTCCAATTATACAGTAAGCCTTATAACAACATTTTAAACACCAAATCGGTTATTATATCATTGTGACTAGGCTATGTTTGGATGGGTTTGTCCAAGTCGAGCTTTTAATAGTAGATCTTTTGAAAATAAAGTTGTTGCAGTAGTGCTTTTGGAAAAAAAAAATTGTTGATCGTTTGATTGTTTAATTTTGAAAGAGCTTTTATATAGATAATTTATTACGAGGGACATATGAAAATTAAGGTTGAATACGTTTATTAAGGCTTTTATTGGAAAAGAATGTTGTATAATTAATACAATATCATAAGGATGCTTTTGAGATTTTAATGTTTTAAAGAAAAAAAAAAAAGGAAACTCAAAAAAGTCTAATTAAAACGCCCAAAATTTGAGCTTCTGCCGGTATATGTATGCCACTTTTTAATAATCTAAAAGCTCTATTGGAGTGGTAACTAAAAGATGTTAAAAAAAATTGAAAAGAGCTTTTGAGATTAAAAAAAGCTTTTATTGGGTAGTAGAGAAGCTATTCCAAATGTACGCCAATAATGCATCAAATTGCATATGTTATTTTGCATGCCACATTAAAGAACATGGACTGCTTTTGAAACTCTTTCCACCTCACATTCTTATAAATGAAAAACAAATGTTTATGAGAAACAAATACTATTGAGCTTTTGTCATGAAGCTTTAACAAAATGAAATCTTAATCTAGGAAACCTAGGTAGTTGAGACTTAACTAATTTGGTATTGGTTGTGGAAATATAGTTTGACCTTTATTTTTGCTAGACGTCTTATGTACTTAGTTGCCTTTTCTTTGTTATTATTGCTGGTGGCAATATATTATTGCCGAAATGGAGGGTGAATAATTTTAATTTACAATAGAGTGCCTTAGCGTGATATCTGTGTATTTATCATTTTTTACAAGTTAAAAATTTATATATCCATTATATATATTACTGTGCACATGCAGATGGTTATGCCCAAAGCATCATGATTTCAGCATTCTGCCGAGGGGGGCTTTTGAGGAGGCAAAGCAGTTGGCTGGGGAGCTTGAAGCAAAGTTTGGCAAATATGACTTGGTTCTCTTAAATACAATGCTCTGTGCATATGTAGAGCAGGTGAAATGGAGAATGTAATGCATGTTATGAGAAAAATGGAGCTATCAGTCCTGATTATAATACCTTCAATATCCTAATTAAATATTTCTGTAAGGAGGAGTTGTATCTGCTTGTTTATCAGACTATGGAGGACATGCATACTAAAGGCCACCAACCAGAGGAGGTATGGTAACTTTTATTAATCACCTCTTGAATAGGTATTTAGATTACTGCATCTAATTTAGTCCCTCTTTTTTGTTTTTCGCTTCAAATTTTGTTGAAGTTGTGTCCAGACACCTATTAGTTCTGACATTCTAATCTTGGACATGGTTAAGAACAAAGATCATAAAAGATGTCTGTCAATTATTGTGATTTTGGGAAATTAAAGATGTGGTGGCATAAATTATTGAAATCTTGAACAGCTCTGTTTATAAGAAAAAGGTTGAATGTTGAAGGGCTTGCTGATATGTTGTCATGCTTTAATGGGATTTCAGGCCACTATTAGAACCACGATATTTAAATATAAAAGTTGTCTTATTTCTCATCTCAATTTAAACGTTTTGAGCTCTCTAAAAAAAAAGATTTTCTGTTTTATCATGGCAGTTTAGCATAGAGTTCGAAAAGTGTCAGTAGAGAGTTGAAACTGGACCTTTATAGCTAATTATTCTTGAGCTGCTTCATGACAGAATAAAGAAGCTTTTACACTAGTTTTGCAATGAACGAGTTTTAACGTGATTCACCAAGAAATCAAATGAGTTTTGGTCCTTTAGGTCTTAGATTCTTGAGCCGGAAGGAGATGATATAGCCAGCAGTCTGTTCCATAAGCTTCTCTATTTCGTCATAGAGTTTATTATAATTGGGCTTGGTTTAACACCATCAAATTCATTTGCCTTTTCTTTTATTTAGATTTTAGCTAATGCCTATTCTTTTACTTAGCTAATATTAATGGTAACATGATATCGATTCCTTTCTTTTTTGGCTTCATCTCAGTAATAATACGTCTATCTAGCAGCCTGTGTGCCATCCATTTGTTAATAATAATAATAAAGAAATGAGTTGGACATGCTTCTGAATAAAAAAAATGACTTTGCTACTGACTTACCTTACCTACACTATTTTACAGGAGCTTTGTTCCTCCTTAATTTACCATCTTGGTAAAATGAGACGCCACTCAGAAGCATTTTTTGTTTATAGTATGTTGACATATAGCAAAAGAACAATGTGCAAGGCCCTTCATGAGAAAATTCTCCACGTTCTAATAGCTGACCAACTTTTCAAGGATGCATATATGGCAGTTACAGTATGCTGTATTGTTTAACAGTTTCATAGATGTGCTCTTTTCCCGTCTCATTGTTTCTATCCTAAGCTGTTTTCTTTTTCCAGGACAATGCAGGTTCAATCTCACATCCTGCTATTAAGAAGTTTGCGTCTGCATTTACAAGGTTTGGTAATACTAACTCAGTGAATGATGTAATGAAGGTTATCCATGGTTCTGGCTTCAAGATTGATCAGGTAAGCAACCATGAGTACGATGACTGTGCTTCAAAAAATTTTAGTCGATTTATTCAACCGAGAATTTGCATCTAGACTCAGGCCTTTTAACATGTGTGCATAGCTTCACGGTTAGACATACGACAAGGATGCATAGCGTGATTGGGAATGACATGTATCCTGGTGTTATGATGTTCAGTCCATTAGATTGACTATTCTATGCGGCTTATTATTTAAGTCCCCAAATTGTCTCAGCATTTCAGTCTAACTGTCAAATTTCGAAATGATAGTTGTATAGAATTTCTTTGGTGGATTTATCTACATGTACACCCTTTTAATTTATACATTTTTAACATTCCAATATTATCCTTAAATTAAATGATTAAGACTTTAATTAAAAAATGATATTGTTATTATTATAATTAAATTTGAATACTCCAACTTCAACCCTCGATAAAAAAATTTGATTTCTTTTAATAAAGTAGTCAAAGATGAGAGCTTATAAATGGTGAAAATAAAGGCTTAGATTTGAAGGGTTTGGTTTGGTTTGTGTGTTTTGTTTTTGTTTTTGTTTTTTTCACTTGGGGGGGGGGGGGGGGGGGTGGGCGCAGGGTTGGTTTTGTTAAAGCTTAGCTTGAGTGAAAATTAAGATTTTCAGTTTTGTTTGATAGTTTTACATATATAGTTTTGGTGAAATACAAGAATTTTGAGTGAAAATGAGAGATGACATAAAATAGAGAAGTTATAGACATAAATCAGAGCATCAAATTTCAAAACCAGCTGAAAAAAAGTTTGATTTTTTTTTTTTAATTTTGTAATTTAATTATTTTTATAATTGTTTACCTATAATATTTAAAAGGTAAATATATTGATGTTTAAAAAAAAGTTAGACCTTTTTAATATTTTAATTTAATTTTTTTTTATAATTTTTTTTTAAACTTAATTATTTTTATAATTATTTACCTATAATATCTAAAAAATAAATATATGAATGGACATGATTAGTAATACATAGAGTATACTTATAGAATATGAATTTTTAAAAATCTTAATGAGGTGTAAATGCAAAAATGGTGTATATATGCTTTTTAAAGGGTGGAAATATCACCATTTAAAAAATAATAATAATAAAAATTCTATCTAAAACTTCATGGGCTTTTTAATTTAAATTGATTAATTTATTATGCTTTACAGACTTATTTAGGAAGTTTAATGACTCATTTAATAATGATTTTCTTCTTTTAGTCACAATTGGGCTTGACTTATAAGTGGATTCATTTAGCAAGTCATAAGGGCTAATTTAGAATGATATTTCTTTAAAATAATAGGCTTAAACTTATACTTAAACTTGAAAAAAAATGTTCTCGCTATTGCCCGTAGCTCTTAAAAAATAAAGAGTGATGATATTTCCAATTCTTAAAAATTGTATGTACACCTCTTTTGTTTGCACACCTCATAATAATTTGAAATGTTTTTAATTTCTTTTTAACTTTACTTAATACCAAGATTACTTGTTTTATTTAATTTTATTATACTCTGTTTTTATAAATACACCTCATGTATACCTATTTCATTATTTATTTATTTTTATAGTATCAATATTATTTCAATATTGAAAAAACTTCATCTTTTTTACATCTTGGTGTTTCATTCTCATTAAACTAAAAGAGGAACTTCAACTTCTGTTTTATACTCAAACATATTCACCACTACAGATCAAAGACCAAACCCAGTCAAGCTACCAATTATTATGAGAAATTCACAATTGAATTCAACTATGCCTTTTTCTAATATTGATTTTTTTTAATATAATTTGTTTAGTACTTGAGTTATGTCAACAATGTGTTCATAGAATTGTTTGAATGAAGTTTTTTACACCAAGAAGCTTATGTAAATATGAAACAACTTCCTAGCACTAAAAACTTCAATTTTGAGATACGTCAACCTTATGTTTGATGAATTATTTGAATGAAATTTTTTATAACAAGAAGTTTACACTTATATACAATAAACTTCTTAGCACTAAAACAACAATTAATTTAAAACTTACCCTTTTACAACTAATTTCATTTGAAGATTATGTCTCATTCTCCATACTCAATCAAATTATATTACTTGAGAAGAATTCGATATTTAAGAAAAGTTATATGATATTTTAATCAATAATTTATGGGTCTGCTTACAAAACATTTATCCTTGTAGTAATTTTACTCAAGGATAATATTGTATATTAAAAAAAAAAAATTTGTTAGTTGGAGGTGTACATAAGATGTTTTAAGGGTACAAATATCACCACTCAAAAATAAATCAACCCAATATAATTAATTTGTGTTCAATTCATGACATCTCCAAATCAGCAAATTAGTGGCGATATTGAATGCCTCAAAACTCGTATGTACACCCCTTTCATATCAACACTCGATCTTCAAACTTTGTTTCAATTCTTTTACCTTTATATATATATATATATAGAGAGAGAGAGAGAGAGAGAGAGAGAGAGAGAGAGAGAGCTTTTTAGCCATTGTCGTGTAGTGCAACTCTCACAATAGGAGTATTTGGAAGTCTTTGGTATCGTTAAAAGTAGAATCTAGATAATTAAATACATTATTTATCTATATTATAGAAATTGGTAAAATAAACAAAAATGCTTTCTATATTATTTTTTTCTTATAATAATAAAGATAAGTTAGTAGAATAATAACTTTGGCCCAAGAACATGGATTATTATTATAACCACACGAATTGCAAGAAATCAAATTAATGCAAAATTTAACAAATGCAAGAGAGAGCCAACAGAGGTAGATTGATGATGATTAGTTAGAAGAGTAAAAGGTTAAAAAAAGTAGACTCTTGAGTGATGTTGAATGTTCGCAAAGAAGAAAGAGACACAAATGAGCCCAACGTGGTCCACACACAACAAATCAATCTCTCTAGGGTTGAAATCGCAATTGGGTCACCCGTAAGGGAGCCCATTTTCAAGTGGTCAGACAAAGAGACCACCTGACCCTGATCCGCCTGACTAATCTGACTCTACCGGTTCTATCACACGACACCACCCCAACTAACTTGCAGAAGCTACAATGAGTCAGGTATCATGTATGTGTTGATTCCGTAATAAAAAATAATAATAAATAAATAATGTGCGTGTTAGATCTCCAATTTTCAATTCCCATATCATATCATGATTATCTGAGAAATCAATTTCAAATCGTTCAATTTGCAAAAACCCAGAGACTCATTTTTCAATTTCTCAATTAAAAAATATCCAAAAGAAACAAACTCTCTCTCACTATATATATATATATATAAAGTAAATGAAGTCTCACCTCTTATCACATCTCGGTAAGCATGGACGACCCCACATACCTCATGTCGTTCAATTTGCAAAAATCCAGACACTCGTTTTTTAATTTCTCATTTAAAAAATATCCAAAAGAAACAAACTCTCTCTCTATAAAGTAAAAAAAAAATCCGAATTCCAATGCTATCTCTCTTTTCACATCCCATGTCACATCTCTGTAAATATGGACAGCCCCACATGTCCCAAATCGTTCAATTTACAAAATCCTAGACACTTGTTTTTCAATTTCTCAATTAAAAAATATTAAAAAAAAGCAAACTCTTTCTATATATATATAAAGTAAAAGAAACTCCAAATTCCAACACTATCTCCTTTTCACCTCCCACATCACATCTCTGTTAAGCATGGACAGCCCCACATACCAACCCATCCTCTCTCTCTCTCTCAATCACAACTCTGTAATCATACAGCCCCACATGCCAACCCCTCCTCTCTCTCTCTCTCTCTCTATCAGCCTCAACTACTCTTTTAAGTACACTGTCACGCCGAGCCTTGCTGCGCTTGCATAGCAAAAAAAGACCTTTCCACGAGTCTTTAAGTGCACGGTCACGCCAAGCCTTGCTACACTTGCGTAGTAAAAAAAGACCTTTCAACGCAGGCTGTTAATTACTTAAAAAAAAAACTCTCTGATGAGGGTGGGAAAAAAATCAAAATCGAATCCACCCGAACAAACCGAATTGATCTATGCTGAAAATATCAATTTTCTCACTGTATTTGACTTGGTTCGGTTTTTTATGTAAAAATTTGAAAAAAAAAAGCGGAAATTTTCGGTTTCCTCTCTCTCTCTTTTTTCTTTTTTTTAAAGATCCAAAAAACCGACCCAAATAAAAAATTAATCCGAAATTTAAAAGAAGAAAATATATTATTTCATTTATTATTGCAGGCTTTCAATGATACTTAGAAATTAAATCTAAGCACTGATTCTAAATAATAATATCCAATCATAAATATTATATTTTGATATTTTTTATATGATATTCTCTTTGAATATGATTTCATTATACCATATAAGATTATTCTTTGTTTCATTGTACCTCATTACAACATCATATGTAAGCCAAATCTCAAAGCATGAATCCACTTCACATATTTACTTGGATTCATATTTATTTCATTTAAATTATCTCAAATGTGTAAAAAATAAATAATTAATTAATAGAAAGAAGGAAAACTAATTAAGTTTAATTAAAAAACTTGATTATTCCAAATTTTTTACAATTTTTTTTTCATTATATTAGTTTTTCCAATGCTGTAATGATCCTATCACTTTCCTTGTATGTTTTTCGATCCCACCAGGTACATGCCTCAAACTATTCACAACTGTCAAGAAATTCCACATGTGTACTTTTATTGAAAGGAGTGATGTTCGAGCCTGCTTATTAAGTTATTAGCCAATTGAATTAATATTAAACTTTAAAATTGATCCAATTAAATAAAAATCAAATTTTGAAATCAATCAAATAAGTAATTGTAGGCACATTTTCAAAGCCCAAACCAAATGGATCTAATTCGGTACGTGCATATAGTTCATGACCATTTCTATGCACAAATGCACATACATAACTGCAGATTCTCAGAAGTCAGTATGTGAAGCTCATATTTTGAATCCCGTATTTCTGAATTTGTTTTTAATTCATCAGATTTTAGTTAAAGCTAAATCTTGGGAGTTGCCAGTCCAAGTGAGGAAGTTGAGATGACAGGTGGAAATCAGACATGGGTGGGAGCCATGGGATTCGAGTAGTTGGGGAAACGCTCATTATTTGGATTGCTGAATGAAATTGAAATTGACTTGTGCAGTGATTGTACTTGATATATGATTTATATAAAATTAATTTTTTATTTGATTAGAATTCTACATAGAAAACCGATTTTCATTTACAATATTAAAAATAATGTTTGAAATTAGATAAATATAAAATAAATCTAACATATTAGAGTTTCCAATAATGAATTTTAATATAAACACTAACATATTTGATTTGATTTGAAATTGAATATACTTACTTGATATTATATAAATATAATTACAATATAAGTAAAGGAAAAACATCATTTTAGTCTCCACAAATCTTTTTGTTTCTTAATATGAATCCGTTTATAATGTTTATAATCCCTTACGTTTCAAAAATAACCCAAACCAAATTGAATGGATTTACATAGAAAATATCATTTTTTTTTCCTTTATATTTAATTCAGTTCGGTTTTTTATGTAAAAAATAAAAATTATTTTTTTCATTTTTTGTTTGGATCGAAAAAACTAATTCAAATCGAAAACTGAATCAAAATTTGAAAAAATATATATATGTTTTAACTTTCTAAAACTCCTAACTAATTCATACATATGAATTTGTTGTGTAATATTTTAAATTTAATATTACAGATAGGAATTTATTATAAAACATTTTGATTTTAATGTTGACTATTTACTCTTCAAAATTCATAACCCAATCCAATGAGGGCATCAAATACAATCCAATGAAGAAATCAAATACAATCACAATCATTTTGATCATTGGGGGTGGACCTTTTAATACTTGGCACTGTTGGACAGAGAGCTCTTATCTTTCAATCATGTTTTACTTTAAATTCCAAATTAATTTAATTATTCAAGAAAAACTATGGGTAATCAATCTTCACACTCATATGGTTAAGTAGAAGAAGTAGGAAATAATGAAATCTTAATTAATTTAGTACATGAAACGTCTTTGTTAATGTTTATATATCTTAGAGTATAAACAAAGACAAATGTTTTTCTTAAAAAACAAGAAATAAAAATACTGTAACAGTTTGTTTTTATTAGAGGCTAAACAGTTATTTTGAATCTTTTTTATGTTTTTTGTCTGGTTGGACTGGCACCAGCGGTTTAAATCTATAAAAATATAATACTTGTTGATATTTTAGGCACTAATAGCAAGTTTTTTTAAAGTAAAATAAATAAATAAAGACATTGATTTTTGAAAAGAGAAAAGTCTGACTCACCTCACGTAACCCATCACCTCACCGAACCCATTAATACTTCACCAACGCGTCAATTTGAATATAAAATTTTAATATTATAAAATTACGTTTGTATCCTTTAGGTTATTCGAATTTTGAATAATGCTGAGGGTCAGATGGGTAATTTTGGCTGACCGGTCACGTTTATTTTTCCTCTTTTGGAGTCAAGCTCTCATTTTGTTCCATTTCTTGGTCGGTCCTTTTTCTGCTTCTCGATTTTCTTTCTGCTTTCTTGTCCTTCTTCTGCCGATCGTCTTCTCTTCCTTCGCCGATTGACCAAATCGGAACGCCTTTTTTTTTGTGTTTTTCATTTTCCTTCTGCTTTCCTGTACTTCTTCTCTGCCGATCGTCTTCTCTTCGCCGATTGACCAAATCGGAACGCCTTTTTTCTTGTTTTTCTTTTTCTCAATAACATTTTTTTTCCGTGGAACTGTCAAGATTCAAGAACATTTTTCAGTTGTGAAGAATATATTTTTATTTTTTTGTTGTTTTGTTGCATTTTTGTTAGATATGTTGGTGTTATCTGTGACGTTTGTGTTATTTTTATTTTTTATTTTGGGAACTTCCGCCTTCTTCTTCCTCCACCACCACCCACCATCTTCGTCCTTCTCTCACACCCCACTCAGATCAGACGCCACCACCGTTTGGCTTCTCCGATTACTCCTTGTCTTCAAAATGACGTCGACCTCAGATGTTTTCTTTTTTATTGTCTTTGTCTTTTCGTGCTCTGTTTACTGCAGATCTGATGGTTGCATTATGATTTTTTTTTTTCAGATTCAAATGCGTAGCTCTGTTGGTTGATTCCTCATCCATGACCAGTCTGGTGAGATCTGAACTGAATCTTTTTTATTTTTATGGGTGCTTTGTTTATAGATTCATCGTAGAATAGCAATTATAATAAGGAACACAAATCCAAATAATATAAATAAAAACAACACACTTTATTTATAATATTGAAGCTTTACACCACCGGTCCCAAGAAATTAGAAACTAACACACTAGTTACTGGATCTCAGAAAAAAAAGAAAAAACACTGACAATAAAAATTAAAAGCAAAGATGGGACACCGGTGGTAGCTGCCTGCTCGCATTACGGTGGCGAGCAGCACTTCGGGTTAGTCGGGGGGCATCGGCTGCAGGGAGGTTTGCCCCCCCCTCCTCCTCCTCCTCCTGGTCCGGTTCTGGCCGCGGCTCCTCCAAAGAGGAGGAGCAGCAACAGAAGAACTTTGGCGAAAGCCATAAGAGTGGTAAAATTAGCCATAGCTGCTGCAATTAACTTAAGGTGAATACTGAAGGAGGTGTTGGAGGACGTTTAAATAGACAGTTTACAGGGCTGTTTAGGTAATTCACATTTCATAATGTAGACCATTTATCTTGTAAGTTTTAAATCTCAACAGCATGTCTAAAAAAAACTGAGTATAGTGGGAAAATCTAAGTGTAGTAAGGAAAATTGTGATTAGTGGGAAAATTATAACCCTTCCATAAATTGCATGTTAAACAAATGTGTCAAGTAATATTGCGTATGTAAAAACCAATAATATCGAAGAGTGGTTAATTTTCCTAAGAGTTTAACATTTAATTGAATTAATAAGGTTTCTTTTCATGTATTTTTCAGGTAGTATATATGAATATTTGTTTCCTTAATTATCCCAAGTTACTTTTTTCTAGTCCCTTTTGAAAATGTTTTTATCTGTTTGCTAATTACCAAAACCTGTACAATTGCAATAGAAACTCTCCCAATATTTGAAGTGGGTGGGATCTTAAAATTTATTATTGATAATGACCACCTAAAAGATTAGGTGTAAAGAAAAACATGGGTAACTTTTGGTGCTTTTAGGTGAGGTTGAAAGGTAGAGTCGAATACTTGGGAGAGAGTATAAGCTGTCGGTCATGGTGGATGGGTACATAAGCTGTAGGGCGTGAGAATATTATACAACAGCTGTCAAAATAATTCACGTGTTTCTGTTTTTTTAATTTGATTAATAATGTAATTTGTTTATATTTTAGTAAATTATGGAATTACATACAGCATGGAAATTATCCATTTTACAATAATAGTTGTTCTTTATTTAACTTTGGACAATAATTATAGTAGCTGACATACAGCTATCAAATTCAAATACAGAGGTCTTGTGATCAAGGGACATGACCATAGGAGGAGATGAGTAAAATTTTATTTCTCTTTAAAATGATTATGTTATTAAAGGGGATCACATGGTCAAGTTTAAATAAAAACCGATTGTAGTGGAATTAATGGAATGAAGAGATTAGAGAGGAAAGGTTCATTAAAAATAATTGGAACATAGTAATTAATGGAAATAGAAGATATGACATTCATTGTAAACAATTTGAGTATAATAAGGAAAATTGTTAGGGATGGAAAAGGAGATATCACATTAATTAAATATAATAATGAAAATTGTAAGTAATTGAGTACTTTTTCTGTTGTTTTCGTTTAGTTTTCAGTTAATGTCTGGGAGTGTTGGTCATTCTTTTTTGTAAGTATATATTTTATAGTAAGAAGAAAAAAAGCTCTTATGATACGAAGTGGGAGATGAGTGTTTTCAATTCTGGGGTACCATATATACTTTAAGCTGTCAGTGACTCACTAGGCACCATAGCTTGATGTAATTAGCTATGCAATTGGGTAATTATTGTATAATGATTATGCTCCTCTTCATAATTGTTTTGTAAAATTGTGTACCAATAATTTTATTAAAATTATGTACCAATGTGAGGATTTGTGTTCTTTACTGTTTTGGTGGGGTATGAAGGACGGGAGACAGGAGAGTTGGGTTAGACAGAAGTTGTAAACCGAAAGCTTTAGAGGGTATCAGCTTCAAGGATCGCATAATTTTCAATCAAGCTCTCCTTGCGAAACAGATTTCGAGAGTTGTGAATTTTTCAGATTCAAACATACTTTGAAGTGCGCTTAGTTGTAAATTGTATTGTTTAGCTTACCGTAAATAAATTATTTGCAACTTGAACGAAAGAACCAACGAAGTTACAATGATTTATGGTTACAAACATTAATCAGTATATTTTAAAAAAAAATAACAATCTGTAATGATTATCAAGTTCTGTAGTTAATGACTCAGTAACCTGGCTGTCGCACCGTTTCAGCTCACCACCGGCATCTATGGCGCCTCTCCCAAGTTCATCAGCAGTTACTGTCAAGTGGTCAAACAAAGTCACCGCCTAACCCACGTGACTCATCTGACTCTGCCAGTTCTAACCCACGCCATGCAATGCCAACTCTGGGCTGGTACTGTCAGTTAGCAATGGCACGCCTGAGGTACGGTATGGATCATGACCATTGGATGAGGGACAATCTTGGGGGTTGGCAGTCCATGTGAGAAAGTTGAGATGACAGGTGGAAATCAGGCATGGGTGGGGGTTGCTGAATGAATGAAATTGAAATTGACTTGTCGGTGATTCTACTTGAAATATGGTTTATGTAAAATTAATTTTTTATTCTATTAGAATACCACGTGGAAAACTCATTTTCGTTTACAATATTAAAAATAATGTTCGAAATTAGATAAATATAAAATAAATTTAACATATTAGAGTTTTCAATAATGAATCTTAACATTAACACTAACATATTTGATTGATTCTAAATTAAACATACTTGATATTATATGAATGTAATTATAATATAATTAATTAAAGGAAATAAAAGGTATGATATTCATTATAAACAATTTAAGTATAATAAGAAAAATTATAATTAATGAAAAGGAGATATCATATTATTTAGTACAATAAAGGAAATTATAATTAATGAAAAGGAGCTTGTCAGAATCACTGTAAATAATTGAAGTACAATAAGGAAAAGCGTACTTTATGAAAAAAAGAATATTATATCTATTAAGCATACTTGAAGTACGGTAAAGGAAATTTTATTTGGAACTTTCAATCACAACTCGTTTCGAGAGCAGGGAGATATTTGGAGATATTTTTATTTTTTAAATTTACAAATTTTTAAGTGAAAAATAATATGAAATTATAAGCTTAGATATTTTAATAAGAATAAATTGACTGATGAGAAGTTGACGTATCAAAGCTGTTGGACTAAAAGGTTCGGGACTTTCTTTCAACTGGGTTGTACTGGCTTGCTTTCAACCGGATAGTATCCCACATAACAATTGGCTGCTGCAAACAAGAAACACATATTTCAAAGCATTTAAAATGCATAACCTGTGGTAATACCTTCATCAGTGAAGTGTCTTCATTGGGCCAATAGACATGAAACATTCACTTTAAAAGCAAAAAAAAAAAAAAATAATAAATAATACACAACTTAAAAAAAAAAAGAAAATCTTTACTTATATCAAACTTTCTTTTAACTAATTAAACTCTTTCGAAGCTAATCAATCAAAATGATTTAAATAGCTCTTTCTTTATCTATTTAAATGGTACAATCAATTCGATATTGAAACACATTGTGGCTTCTGCACTTTTAATAGTGAAATATATTGTCAATTTATAAATTTTTTGAGTAAAAAGTAATATGAAATCCAATGATGTTGGAATTGTGAGCTTAAAATAAGTGAAACATATCTATTTCTTATATATTTATTAAATATTTTAACAAAGTGAACTAATATCAAAGCTCTGGGCTTTTCACTTCAAAAAATAAAATATTTAGGTTTTCTTTCAGTTGAGTTGTACCGGATGACTTTCAATTGATTTGTGCCCCGTTGGATTAGATAGAATTGTAAATGGGGGTCTTTATTTTTTGTAAGTGATTTCAACGTAAAAAAATGTTTGACAAATATAATTTGGGATTTGCAAATAATTATGTGTCCATCATGTCCGAGGTCCTTGATACCAAACATGGAAATTAAAATGGAAAACACAAAATGCTAATTAACGTTTAATTTTCATCCTATGCTTGTCTGTGCATGCCTCCTTAGAATGTACTACACTTCAACAATGGATAAAGTGGAGAAGAAAATTAATGCCCTAAAAAAGCAGTAGCTTTACCACTCATAGGAATAAAAAAATAATAATCAATTTGATGGATGCGTTCTTACTGCACCACAACCTCACGAAAATCTTTTCTGAAATCTGAAACTGTATCTTTGAAAGTAAATATTATCTCACGAAAACCTTTTTGGAAAATTGAAATTGTATCTTCAAAAGTTAATACTTGATGTTTAAAAGCCCACTAAAATGAATAGTGGTAAGGTCCAAATTCTAATGGGCACCAAATTTTAAGTGGGTCGAATTTAAATTAGGTGGGCCCAAGTTCAAAAGAATAAAAAATGGACTGGCGATATGGACCCCCTTGAAATACCCGTATGTACATCCACCCCATTAATATTTATTAAAATATCAAAAATTCATAATTACTCCCCTATAAATTATTAATATATCATTTTCTTCTTTCTCGTCTCCATCACCATCATCCTCGTTCTCTATATTACAATTCCAATTTTGATCTTGCCGGATCTCTTGTTTGCACCCGGCAGCACCATCACCTTATCATTCTCACTCTCATCCATACCCACTCTCATGTCCTTGACCATACTCAACAAACCCATCAGGCCGAAGTCCTTGTCTATCGTTCGCTTCATGTAAAGCTCCCTAACCATTGACCCTGCTGCACCTCAGTGGACGAGTTTCCGACCTGACACATCCTGTTCATTATTTTCAAAAGAGAAAGGAAAGTAGGACCCCAACAAATAGCCACCCACCACATCCTGGCAAAGATCTGCAAAGTCTCTGAAATCATCCCTGCAATGGTTCAATTATTTGACTATTGATTTATTATTTTCACTGTCAATTTGAAGGACAATGTTTGAATTTTAAAATAATTATATTTTGGGGTGCGTATACAATTTTGGAGGGGTGGAAATATCACCACTAAAAAAGGAGGGGGGTATGTTGTTTAATGTTTATGAGTAGACCAAGCAAGCCCAATTAAGTGAGCTAATATCAGGCAAACAAAATGCTATTCAATTGAAAGGGGCAGACGGTGGAAAGCTAGTAAAACAAACAAATAAATATGAGAGAGACTAGACAAAAGCAAAAACAAGCATATCTAAATTGAGAGAAAATTATTATTAAAATTAGAAGGAGAGATAGGTATTGGACATGGATCATACCATGACAAGGCATGAAGCAATTTTAAGAAAAAATGAAAAAAATAATAATATTCATAATATAATATCTTTTTATATTGAAGAAATCTATACGGTCTTAAGCGAGTAAACTCTCAAATTTTAATGTTGTATTGAGAGGTTCTAATAAGATCTTTACATGTTTGTCGTTAGTTCAACTTGATAAAAGAATTATTGATTTTCAAAACTGGAAAAAGACAAAACTGAATATGCAAGTGACCTCCATTTAATTCATATATATAGTTTGTGTATCACAAACAGAATTCGTATATATATATATATAACCCCAAAAACTAGCAAAACTACTCACATATAAACTCTCTATGGAGTGATTATTATAATTTTATGTTATTTTTATAAATTTTATTAAAAAAAGATTTTAGATAAATGAAACAACTCTTATAGGACTACTCAGATATTTATATTAAAAGGGCACTCTATGATAAAATAGCAACTTACCTAGTACGTTATGATAAGCCCTCCTATGTTTAACCACAAAATAGCAATCCATCACTAACAACACTACGCATAAAACAATTGCACAAGATTTTGACACCCTTTTATATCTAGCCAACTTTGTGATCAAAAGCTTAAGTTTTGAGGTAGATGAAGCGTAATTGATTTGTTCAAATGTTTAAACTACTCAACTAGTTCAGCAATTGTACTTTTTTTTGGAAATATGATTTACATTAAATTAATTTTTGATATGATTAGAATCCTATGTTAAAAAACGATTTTCATTCACAATATTAAAAACAATAATAATAAATTTAACGTATTAGAGCTACTAATAATAAATCTTGGCTTCAAGACTAACATATTTGATTTGATTCGAGATTGAACAGACTTAATATTATATAAATATAATTATAATATTATTAATTAGAAGCGTCCATGTAGTAATGATGATGATGTGTAAGCCACGTAGGACCAGAATTGCTTTGCCGGACGACACGTGATCATGGCAGTTTTGTGTTCATGCTGCGGAACCACCCTATTGCACTATTGCTGTTTTCATATCGACTTCTACTTTCTTATCGTTATATCATATTTACATTTATTTATTTTAGCTTCCATGGAGTCTGTGGGCCTCTCTTCGTAGTTTCTCCTGTAATGCAATAACTGCAATTCTCAGTTTGGAGTGTAGTTACTTTGCAAATTGCAAATCACCCCTTCTCCATTTTTTAATTTCACTGATACCCTTTAATTTAAACTAATTATATAGTTTAGTTGATCACTTAATTTAATTAGTTAATTTATTAGATTAATTAATTAAGATTTGGAGCAACACCATTATAAATGATTGTGCATATATATATATATATATATATGAAACAAAAGTGCATATATTTATATAACGAATTTTATCATATTCATGCTTATTCTTTTATGAATATATCCAAATCAAGCATGAATAATTTAATAATTATTAATCTAATGAATTATATTAGTTTAGACCTGTCCGCACCACTAAATGAGGATTAAGGTGAAACAATGTTAATTTTTATTTATCGAAAAAAAAAGTTATAAAATAGTCAGTTCAAGCTAATCCGAACCCTTAATTGCAACAACTAAAACAAAAGCATTTCTTTCATTGGTTTTTCTTGATGTATTTTTTGCTCTCACTTCAAAAAATTCCTTGTTATTTTGATTAGGATAGAGAGAAACACATTGATATTTTGATTGGAATAGAAAGAAACACATTTTATTTATAATAATAACGGTTTGGACCACAATCTCTTTACCCTTACTGACAAAGAAATCCAACAAAATTCATACAACATACACCAACCATGAAAATTAATTACCAGTAATAGAAACTAATAAAAATATAGGATGATGATAACTCGATGCTCTACTGTTTGAATGGTCGACAACAGATATGGTTTTTAGGAAGACTCTTTAGACAAAATGATCCTTCAATCTTTATAACTGCCCCACCAAGTAGGAATAACAAAAATAGAAACATCAACCAACTTGACAAAAGGTGAAACATACATAGTTGTCGGTTTATAACTTGTGTTTAAATGAATGTAAAACTAATTGTGTATGGATAGTTTAAATAGTCAAATCGATGGCTATTTAAGATTAATAGTCTAGATTATACAATTAAGTAAAATTTTGATAGTGAATTACTTAAAAAACCTGTTGATTTGTCTATTTAAACCTACTATGCATATTCATTATGTACATTCATTCAAATACTTACAAACTTACAACTATCTATAACTATTTCACATTTATACAAAAACCATCTGAACATAAAGTAAAATAATCATAGATAATTATAAATCTATAAGTGTTTAAATGAACATGCATAATGAATGTATATAACATATTAAATATATAAATATCTATGGCTATTTCACTATACACATTTAAACTTACAACTATATCTAACTATTCCACCTTTTATCAAGATAATTTTTGTGCTTCTGGTACTCCTCTTTGAAGGGACATTAACAAAGAGAGAACGGGCACCCTACCTAAAATGCCCACCTAACAACCCAAATTGCTACCGACCATCGCTCAAGTCGTAAAACATCGAGCTATTGTCGTCTCCTGTTTGTTATTAGATTTTATTGCTAGTAATTTAGGTTTTATGGTTGGTATAGTTTTAATTTTGTTACTTAATGAAGGGTGAAGAAATGGTGGTCTAATCAATTAATATTATCAATAAAATGTGTTTCTTTCTAATTTTTTTTTTAATGGTGTGTTTATTACTATTCTAACTAAAATAATGGCGAATATTTTTAGAGAAAAAAAAAATCAAAATAAAATCTTGAAGTATTATAAACGAAGCACCAATTATTAAAAAAAAAAAAGAAAGAAAGAAAATGAAAGAAGCTAAAGTGATTCACAACAGAGCAATAAATGATTCAGTTAAGATCTCACCAGATTGGTCTTAGAGTAGGAATCATAACTAAGTTTCACAATGAAAGATAATCTAAACCAAAAAAATAAATCCCAACGAAAAACAACCATCAAATCCGTAGTAACAAAATAACAAAGCAAGCAAAAATAGTCAAAGACAAACGAAGAACGGAAAAAAAAAAAAAAAAAACCTCAAGTCGACGCCATTTTGAAGACGGAGGAGAAATCGAAAAAGCGAGATGGTGGTGGCGGAGCTTAGGAGTGTGTTTGGAGGAGAGGCAAGATGGTGTTTGCTCTGAGTGCGTTTGGAGGAGAGCCGAGACAATCAGTAGGTACGCATTAAGGGTTTCTCACCTCAGTCAACATGCTCTGATGTTTGACACTGTTGTTCTTCGATTAAGGTTAGAACTCTCTGTAACAAGAACCAGACATGTCAATAATTATAAAAATTTAACTGAAATATAGCCAAAATGTTCAAAATAAAACCTTTGTCCTGGATTTATCTTCACAGAACTTCCAACCTCCTCATGTTTTTGTAGTAGTACTAGGTCTCCTAAGTAACGATTTGAATCATGTTTTAGGGATTTTGACCAGGACATTTGTGATAGCAAGAGAAAAATAGAAGAATTATAAAACTAACAAACAAACAGAGAAAAAGGGAACTTCAAGAAAGAGGATTTCTTGTTGCACAGCATATGAAAGGGGCTGACTAGTATATGATGACCTAAATGGTTTGCTTACTTTTGAAACTAAAGAATGTAATACTATTTGTGCACAAAATTGTAAAATAAAACTAATATTCAACATAAAAACTCAACTTAGCTCTTCAGTCATCTAAATGGATAGATTCTTGGCCTTTGAGCCACTAACCGAGTGGAGCAGGTTCTAAACAGTGGTAGTTCGACAATGTTGGCTATTTGACAGTGTTGGTGTAGAACGATTAGCGTATAGGGCCGATCCAGCCTCATTGAAGGCTATAACAATCGGTTCACCAGCAGGAAGAAGATCCATGTGGTGGAACGGTAGAGAGCATGAGTGGTGGAAGCTCAACGACGAGGCTATAGTGAGGCTGAACCCGTTTGACCTTTTCTTTGCATCATGGTTCTCGAGTGAAGCGGCCTCCATGACAGTGAGTGATGTCCGGACTAGGTGGACGGTGAGAGATGAACAGAATAAAACCAGAGGCGAAGGAGATAGAAAGGTTGGAAATAGTCAGAGCTTGAATGATGGCTCTCGTGAATTTGGGGAAACGAAGGAGAACAGCGATAAGGCTGTTCGGATCGGTGTTTGCGTTGCCTAAGGTGGCCGCTGGTCGCTGGTGTGTTTGATGATGCTCATAAGAACAGAACAAAGACACCACACCTAAAACAGAATCGAGCTTTCTTCACCATTTGAATACAACCTCTGGTCGATTCATCAGAACCCATCTCTTCAGCAATCCAACATTACCATAAAACTAGATATGCTCCGTGGATAAGAGAGGTCGTAGAGAGATCATCGGTGGGCTTCATGGAGCAAGGCTTCAAGGGACCAGATGTGCTCTGTGGTTAGGACGCGGAAGGTGAAGATGGAGTAGGTGGATGAGTTGATGGCGATGGCGGTGGAAGAGGAAGGGATTTTGGTAATGGGTTTTTGGAGGTTTTTTTTTTAAGGTGGAGAGGAAGGAGAGGAGGGAGGAGAGAGTGAAAAAGATGAGAGGGTTTAACCCAGATCCGCTGTGTGGTTAGGACACGGAAGGTGGAGAAGACGACCGTGGTGGCAGCGGAGGAGGAGTAAGGGGTGTTGGTGCAGAGCAAGGAGGTTGTTGAGTCGAGGGAGTTGTTGAAGTTGTGACTGCTTGTCTTGCGGCGGAGGAGGACGAAGATAGTGGTGGTGGTGGGTGGAGGTTATGACTAGGATGCTACGTACATAATCTGTGGTGACAAGAGCCAGTGGTGAAGAAAGATTCTAGTTAATGGCACTTTCACGTAGTTGATGTAAGGTTTATCTCACCATTCTCGAAATCAACTTCATTATTATCGGGGTTGATGTTAGCTCCTACGTCACCGTTTTCGATATCAACTTTATTATTATTGTCGTTGATGTCAGCCATTCTGAAATAAGTTTCATTATCAGTGTTGTTTCTCTTCCTGTTTGGAACCAATTATTAAATTATCAGACTTAAAATCGTTCTCTAAATTGGATTATATAGGTGGTAGTGGGTGAGTTCAAATGGTGAAATGAATTTTTTTTTTTTTTTTTTTGGGTACAAGAACTATATTTAGAATAAATTCAGAGAATATTCGAGATCAATCGAGATAGGACACTGGTGGCACGGTCCGAAAAATTACTCCTAATTAGAAGAAATCTACCTACACAGAAATGGGGGAAGACCCACATTAGGATGAAAGAGCTACCGACATAATTGGTGGGAGACCAACTATTATTATTATTAGTATAGAATTATAGAAATTTGGATTATGTGGGATGAGACGTCAAACTCATACCTCTTACAAAGGGAGGTATGGGTGGTTGTTGGTGCCAACCAACTGTGCTAGCAATCAAGTGACGATGAAATGAAAGTTTTTGAGTTATGAAAGGAGTGGTTGAATCATTAATGGGGTTTGTCTTTACAGCTTGATTTTCATAATTTTTTTCAACTTTAAGTTGTTTGCATTGAATCTGACACCTAATCAATAGCAGAACTTCAAGTAAATGATGTTTTAACCATCATGAATATATGCTTTTGATAATTTCCAGCTATCATGAAACGTCAATAAGATTTTCATAATTTTAATTTAAAATTATTTGAAGAATTCAAATTCTTGTAAGCTCAAATTAACATGTCAACTTAATAAAAAATTTATTATACAACGAAGCAATGAAAAATTATTATCAATGATTAATTTAATATTTATTAAGTATGTTGTATACTGTTGATCAAATTAAATTTGAATTTATAGAAAAATTCAACACCTTATAACAAGTTCAATTAAGATATTAACCTGGTAAAAATATTTGGTTGGTTGATTATGTTATTTATTTGTACCAAATGAGAAACATTATTTCAAAATTTTCAACATAAATTTTCTAATTAAACTTAATTAGTTTTTCTTGTATTTATTTTGTATGTATTTAAGACAATTTAAACGAAATAAATGTGAGTCCAAGCAAATATGTGAAGTGGATTCTTGCCTTTGAGATTTGGTTTACATATGGGGTTGTAATGAGGTACAATGAAACAAAGATGAATCTTATGTTGTACAATGTAGTCATTTAATTGTACCAAATGAGAAACATTATTTCAAAATTTTCAACATAAATTTAACTTAATTAGTTTTTCTTGTATTTATTTTGTATGTATTTAAGACAACTTAAATGAAATAAATGTGAGTCCAAACAAATCTGTGAAGTGGATTCCTACCTTTGAGATTTGGTTTATTTATGAGGTTGTAATGAGGTGCAATGAAAGAAAAATAAATCTTATGTTGTACAATGTAATCATATTGAAAGAGAATATTGTACAAAAAATATCAAAATATGATATTTATGATTGGATATTAGTATTTTAAGTTACATCTTGGTTTAATCTCTAAATATCAATGATTTAGAAATCTCCAACAATAAATAAAATGATTTTTTTTTTTAAAAAAACTTACTTCAGTTTTTTGTTCGGAACAATTTTTCTGTCCTAAAAAAATACTAAAACCAAAAATTTTAATTTTTTATATTAATAATCGAATCGAACCAAATAAATAGAAAAAATCGACATTTTCGGTCGGACCAATTCAATTTGATTCGATTCCAATTCTTTTATGTGTCCTTAACAGCCGACTATTGAAAGCCCTTTTTGGGCTACACAAGGCTTTGTGTGGGCAGTATACTTAAAACTTTCTTACTCTCAACACAGGCTTGTGAAAAGAGAGAGAGAGAGAGAGAGAGAGAGAGAGAGAGAGAGATATAGGGAGAGAGGAGGGGCATGAGGGGCTATCTACACTTACAGGGAGGTGACGTGGGAGGAGAAAAGAGAGAGAGCATTAAAATCTAGAAATTATTATTATTATTATTATTTACATATTTTGGGTTTGTTTCTCTAGATATTTTTTATTGAGAAATTGTAAAATGGGTGTTTAGGTTTTTGCGAATTGAAAGACTTGAAATTGACTCCCTAGATAATCATGCAAAATATAGGGATTGGGATTTTGGAAATCAACGCACACAATTAACAATTTTTCATTTTTTTATTATGCAATCAGCACGCACATTATAGTCTCTACAAGTTGGTTTTATAAGTTGTAAAAAGAAAAAATTTTATTTGATTTTATTATAATCAGTGTCTTTATTTATAGGTTAAGATACATAAACATTAATCAAGACATTTAATGTAATAAATTAATTAGGACTTTATTAGGGATAATCTTAGAAACCCCATATAATTCATATAAATCTCTTTTTTATGTCATGCAAAGTCCATTTTCATTCAAAATCTCTTAACCTTTAAAAATAACTATACTGATAGTAGATAGCAATAGGAAAAATGGAAACAAGTGAAGGTGCCCATGCCTATTCTGAGATTGGAAGTCTAGATATTTCTTATCATATTTAAATAATAACAATGGAGATTGGAAGAAATTAAAATTACTTTTAAGTGAAATTTTCAGTTTATTTTGGAAACTCAACAAGTTTATTTTTTTACTAGGGTCATGCTACGCACAACTCCACTATACCGATTTTTATATTAATTTGACTTCGATTTAATAGCTTGGAAAATAAAAGTAATTTTCTACGTAATACAAATATTTAAAGATATTTTTTGTCAAAAAAAATCTATAAATATTTATATGATAGTATAATTTATTAATAATTTAATCCTAACCATCATTGAATATTGTTTGATAATAAAGTGGGATGTGGTTTACATTGGATGGACAATTTGATGATGCTACCTCACAATTTGGTTTGTTTGAAATGGGTTAGAAATGACAGTTGAGTGGAGAGCGGTTTGACACTTTGGAGGATATATAATTCGATGATTCTTCCCCGACCATTTGGTATGATTAAATGAATGTTGAGTGGGGTTTGAAAGGTTGAAATAAGGTTTCATCGTATTTCAGTGGTAATGCTAAGGGGTGTTGATGGGGCCACCACAACACCCTCAATTTTCTAGATAAAATATTAACTAACAAATTATATATATATATTTATTGATTTTAAATCATTGAAGCAATTAAAGAAAACTCTTGCAGTAATTAATATGTTTTTAGGTCAACTATTTTAGACACGTATTTATGGTCATCAGACTAATAAGTGCATGACAATTTTTTTTTTTTAACTTTTTTTAAAGTATTTTTAAAAATATTGTAAATTTTAGTACCATATTCCATTTGACATTATTAGTTATAAGATAATAATTTAGATATAATAATTATAATTAAATATTTTTATTTTAAAAGTTATTCAATTTTTTTTTATAATTAACAATATAAATATATATAACAACCGACATTTAAAAAAATATAAATGTCAAAGTATCTATTCTTAAAAAAATAAAAATGTAAAAGAAGGATCAACTTCTGGATGTCCTTGCTTTTCAAAAGTAAACAAATTAACTCTAACACTTATTTATTCAGTTTTCCACAAAATAATAATAATTTTAATAATAAACTAATGTTATAGTAAGAAACACTCTTCTATCCATTTACTTAAATATAAAATTCTTCCATTAAAGAATTTTATATTGAAGTCTCAAGTTAGGTCGGGTTTACTCCGGTCACCTGAGAACAACTCCTGGTTCAGGTTAAAAATGCCTACCCCTTTTGTCAATTTTCTCACCCTAAAGTAGTCTAAGCCACTCTTTATGTATATATATATATATATATATATATATATATAAAGGGTAAAGAGTCATGACAACTTTCACCTATAAAATAATGTCTCTCTTTATCTTTTTTTGAATGCATCAAAACTATAGTAAAGAGTAATGACAGTGTTCACTCATGAATTAATGTCTCTTTTTCTGTTTTTGATTGCATCAAAGTTATAGTAAAGATTGATGGCAACCTTCACTCATTCAGACAAGCAACCATTTATAATCAACACCGCTTCATATACGGGAAAGAAAAATTTTAACAATTATTAGACTTGAATTGATGTGAAATCATTTGTCACCATTCTATTTTGCTTTTCACTGTTTTGAACTAGAACATTTTAATATCTATTTTTTGTCTTTTAATTGTTAATTAAAATTTGATTATAGATGGTTTATAGTGTGGATTATTTTTCATTAGATCATAGATCTTGAGTTTGAAGAGTTGGAGTTTGATTTATGTTTATTATAACAGAAATAATATAAATATATATATTATTTTTTATTTTTAATATAACTGACATAATTGCAGTTTATATAATTCATTTTCATCGTTGTGTTGCATTGTTCTTCAATAACTTATGGATTAATTCAACTCATTTGTCAATTTTGAGTCTGTAATTTTGTCATTGTAAGTATGTAATGGAGTTTAAATATGAAGATAAAAAATAATAATAAAGTTTTTCTTCTACTATGCATGTACTTTAGGCCATGGATCAATCATTTCATAACTAAATGAAAGAATATTTTTTTATTTAAAAAGTTAAAAAAGAGAGAGAGAGTATTGAGTGCATTAATTTATTACAATTGCACTAGTCTCCACACTTGCAAAAAGAAAAAAAAACATTAGGAAAGCAACGTTCAGTAACCAAGGAAACAGATATTACACTTATTGATTACAAAAATTTGAAAAGATATTCTTTTTTAGTCAATGAACTCTTAAAAATATATATAACTAGAGTTATTTTTATAATTAACAACGTAAATATATAGCAGCTGAAAAAATTAAAAAATAAAAAGATAAAAAAAAAAAAAATCAACCTCTAGACGTCTTTGTCTTTAAAAAATAAACAAATTACCTCAACACTTGTTTATTAGTTTTCAACAAAATAATAATACTAGTAATAAATTTTATTGTAGATTAACCCTAAAACAATTGAAATCAATGATGAAACTTCCATTAAAGAAACACTCTTCTATTCACGTACTTTAATATAAAATTCTATCATTAAAGACCTCTATATTGAAGTAGACAACAAAATGACATCTTCACCTATACAATAATTATAGTAACATGGTAAACTAAGAACATCAAGCACTTTATTTTAGTCAGTTAGCGAAAACTTTCTCAAAGAATTTGAAGAATCATGCAGCATAGTTTAAATGCACCCCTTTAAGATAAAGGTGTATTTAGCAAATCAAAGAAGTGTATTTAAAGCAAGCCTTATTCAATATTATTTGAGTTCTTATCGCTAAACATTAAACATGTCCACATTAATCAAAGAAATGGGTTTAGTGAAAACTTTATTCATGTCTCACCATTCTAATGATAAGGTGTCCACATTAAACATGCAGGCATTGCTCCAAGCAGCTTAGTCATTCCACTCCTCCTATGGCCAACTGTGTATCAACCCATCACTAAACTAATCATCACCAAAGCCACCCCAAGGGACAAATTTGGAGACAAGTAATTAAAAATAGAGGCTACATTAGACAAGAACCCAAATTCATGGTGTCTAATTTTTGCAATCATAAGATATTAGCATGGAAAGGTGAGCAAAATAATATGCAACCAAACTACAATTACATAAATTATACTATAGTACAACATCTATAGTATCAATATAAATTGTTTCTTCATGTTAGGATTTTTTTTTTTTTTAAATTCACAAGTATTTATAATTACATCTCATACAAAATGATACAAGTGTTTTTAAATTGTTTCACAATTATTTTGACAAATTAGATTGGGAAAATTTTCTAGCTAAAGCTTAAATATGACAAGTTCATTTCATTTGAATGTCAATTAAAACTCTCATTCATATTAAGCACAACGTTTTTTTCGATCAATTCAAATTAATAAACGAATAATTGGTTAATCAAAATTAAGAAATACTATCCAATTGTGTTGTAATGTCATTGATTCATTTATATACCCTACATTATTCACAACTAATTCTTGTACGTATAAGTCTTGATAAAATCTTAAAAAACTATCTCTAATTTATTTTTCTTGCACATCTTGCAAAGTTGTTAAATATGCATGTCATCTTCTATTGAGTGTAAAAAGCACAAGGCTAATAATGATTTTGAGTCA
Organism: Litchi chinensis; assembly: GCA_019925255.1. Taxonomy (NCBI): domain Eukaryota; kingdom Viridiplantae; phylum Streptophyta; class Magnoliopsida; order Sapindales; family Sapindaceae; genus Litchi; species Litchi chinensis. The sequence goes on along the minus strand of CM034465.1, from coordinate 6,323,433 downwards.
TGCATGCATATATAACATGGGCTCGCTCAACCAAGTTGACCCATTTTATTGCCATCCGAGTGAGCTATGGGCTGTGTGGCCCGTAGATCATTGTCAAGGCAGTGGGCTGATGCCGGCCCAACTCCAATGACAACACAGGCCAAAATGATGTTTCACACTAATTTTTCAACTTTTTTTTTCAAAATATAAAATAACTATAATTATTTGTTAAAGTTATATATACAATTATTTCTCTCATCACTTTTTCTTTTGTCATTTGTAAACACACATATATAGCACATGCCCAATCATGTGTGCTTCATTGACCAATGTGGATGGGGGCTTTAACTTTGCAATTTGGATGCTCAATGTAATTATTATTCCTTTAAAATAAATTTATGAATCCGTCATTTTTGCTTTATGTAACAATAATAATAAATTAATATTTTTTATAATTCACACTTAATTCAATCTAATATTAAAATTAATATTTACTACAATTCACATTTAATACATTTAATTCAATCCAATATTAAAATTAAGAGAACTTTATTTTAGTCTTTGGGGGTTTCAAAAAGTATCAATTTTTTAAAGTATTTTTGAAAACAGTTTTTTTTATCCCTAATATTTTCATAACTCATCAAAAAGTCCAAACTATCAGTTAATTAATTGTCAATGATAATGATAGTATGGGTAAGGAGAGTATGATGATCTTTTCATGTGAGACTAAAATTAATTGTTCACAAACTGGCTTAAAAAAAAAAAAAAAAAAACTGATGACAAACTATTTTAGTTTAAATGACCAAAATAGTCTTTTATAGAGAAGATTAAAAAAAAAAAAAAATTGAAGATCAAAACCAGCAAATCATCAAGAACTAGACCTTCAACACATCATCAACTCAAATCTTCAAAACCAGCAAATCATCAAGAACAAGAAAATCAACATAGTTTCATCAACACATATAAATCAATCTCATCAAGTATATCAACACATCTTCATCGACATCA
>CM034465.1:6296754-6321946 GCA_019925255.1 Litchi chinensis | reverse complement strand
ATTTCAATATCTTCTTCTTCCTGTGAATCATAAACAAATTTGTACAGATGACAATTTGTTGTATAAATTAAGATTGACGTAAGTAAATAGTGAAGACTAAAATTAAATCTTGGTTACTTTAATTTTTTTACCTTTGATTGGAGTAGAGTTGATTTGTCAGGGATTTCTATTTTATTGACGGTATAATTTTGTCGTCCAAATACTAAGTTGAAATGATTGAGTTTTAACCGAAAGACATATTTTTTCCCTATAATTTTATATAGAATAGCTGGATATTGTTTGATATTTTCCTATTTTGACATTAATAACAATGATAGATATTAGTAATTCTATATATGTCTTAAGGGAAAAATTAAAACCGGAGAATAAAAAAAAAAAAAAAAGTTGTTGTTACCAGATGATATGTATATATTTGTGATATAAGTAGTTGAAGTATTTGCTCTGCTTCCTTGTCAAAAATAACAAATGTTGTGCTTGCTGTTTCATCTTCAACATTCACATGCAGTTTGTATCTGAAGAAAAATACATTTTTTCTAAGTAATATAAATTATAAAGGCCTATTAAGGTGTTTATATGTTTGTACCTAGGTGTTGGGAATTGTTCTTGAGTATTGCACTTGTCACACCAAAAAGTTGATCCAATCTCATGTAACTTTTTACTGCATTGTTTGCAAGATACATAATATCATCCGTACTTTTCTTCTATTCTTGTGATCTTGGCTTCACATGTTACAGTTATTACCTGATTTATTCATATTATTACTACCAATTAAAAAATAAGACATGAAAGAAATAGGAAAAAAAAATTATATTCTAATATGTTATTAATAAAAAATGTAGAGAATAAGAAATTTCTCTCGTTTTATTATTACCATTTTTTTTTTGGAGTAAACAATAGGTGAACATTTTGAAACAAATTTTGTCCATTTAGAGTTTTAAAGAAGTTCAACTTTTATGAAACAAAATCCTATTTTTAATTGCTGCTTTAGAGAGGTATGAAAGTTAGAAAAAGTCATATACCTCAAATTCAGAAATTGAAATCATAAGTAGGATTTCTTGTATTGTTTTTGAGAAGATTGAAAAGCTATCTTCGTCCCTTTTATTTGAATCCTGTTTTGATAATTGTTCCATGTGTTTCTTTTTTCTTTGGAACACTATTGAATATAACAATTATTTTCATACACTTTCATTTTCAGATAAAATAATTAGATTAAGTCTGTGTAAAATATTAATACCTTTGCATAAGGCCCGATACCTTCAGAATATCAAGATTAATATAAACCTTGCTTGCAATTGTAGTAGATAGACATATGCCTCTTGTAAAGAACTTAATTATTAATCTACAAAAACTATTTAGTATGAACTACTTTGTATATAAGTTATTATAAAGAGTTATATGATGGTTTGATTACCTTTAAATTTTTTCACCAATGTTGATGTAACTACCACAATTAGTGGGTTCAAAATTTTGTCACACATGTCTTCATCTATGTGATGAACTCGTTCTCCCCAAAGTGTTATTTCAAGTTTATTTCCACTGCAAATCGATTTATTTTACATTAAAACTATAAAACTGTAATAGCAAATAAAAGGTATTTGAATTGTATACTTGATATCCTGAATTTGAATAACCCGTTTCTGACATATTGAAAACGATCTTTTAACTTTTTAATTCTCGACACCAAACATCGCTGTAAGGTGGCCTACAATATCTATAAGAAAAAAATATTAAATTTGTTGCAGAATATGTTTGCATGTATGTATGTAAGTGTGTGGACGAAATAGGTAATAATATTATATTACCAATGAGTTGTATGCATTTGTCTACTCTCTTTTCCAAATCTTCAAAGTTTTGAAATTCAAATTGATGAGGAGGAATTGAACTATAATCTCACCTTAATTCGTTGATGATTGTTGTAGACAAAATAAGTAACTTAAATTGATGTGAAACTAGTCTGTAATTATCGTTGTTATCAACAACTTTGAAGTTTTTCATAGAATAAACCTTTCCTTCATCCAACAGTTTAGAAAATATTGGTATTAAGAATTTTTGAATCGAAGCATGAATGTGGTGTTCCTGGTAAAAAGTTTAATTGGTTTAAAATAAATTAAAATAAAGTATGAAATGACAATATATTAAGGAAAATATACCAGTTCATCTAATAGTAACATGTCCAAAGAATACACGTCATTTAAGTAGAAGTTTTTTTATTCCCACTTTCCTGATACTCTTACCATGATTTTCCAATCATTTCTCTCTTTATTTATAAGAGACAAACTATTATTTCGACTATTCATTGTTGAATTTATAATCTACTAAAAATTGACAACACATGAAAATGAAAATTTAAGAACAATTTAGATTTGACAAAGAAGGATTTTGAACATATTGTAGTATACCTATTTGTGAAGCCTAAAAACTTCATCATATATATACTTTATGAATCCATTAAATTCTGTAAATTAATTCTAATTAATTCTAATAACATAATAATGGGTTCTAATGAAACGTGACATATAATATTAAATCTTTAACCAAAATACATTGTATTGTTTAATGCTTCATAAATAATAGAATTATTAGTTGAATATGGATTAAAAATATAATCAATATACATTTTGTTCAATTAAAAATTTAATCAATATACATTGTATTTGTACGTAATTAATATACATTTATCTAAATTAAACTTTATTAATTAATTCTAATCTATATAATCATAGTTTTTAGTTAAATGTAACATGTTCATGAATATTTTTTTCTTAATTAAAAGTTTAATCAATAGACATTGTACTTATACTTAATCAATATATATTTGTTTAAATTAAATTTTATTAATTAATTCTAATTATATAAATAAAGGAATTATTTGTTAAATCATACTTTTAAATTACATTTTATTAATTAATTCTAATTAAATAAATAAAAGAATTATTTGTTAAATTATACTTATATAAATAAAAGAATTGTTTGTTAAATTATACTTTTAATTATTAATTAATTCAAAATATAAATATAACATGTACATTAATATTTTGTTGATCAATATATATTATGATTAAAATTTTAATTAAATTATCTGTTGAATCAACAACTTAATTTGTTAATATTAATTATAAATTAAAATTTATTAATTTGCTAATGTCTAATAATTAATTCTAATTATTTAAATAAAAGAATTATTTGTTAAATTAGAATTTTAATTTAATTATTATAAAATAATTATTTGTTAAATTATAATTAGAATTAAATTATTTATTCAATTAACAACTAATCAATTAATAATATATGGATTCATAAATAGGAGGAATTTTAATTTAATTATTATAAAAGAATTATTTGTTAAATTAAATTTTATTAATTTTTTAATATCTAATAATGAATTCTAATTACATAAATAAAAGAATTATTTGTTAAATTAGAATTTTAATTAGATTATTTATTGAATTAAAAAACTAATTATTAATAGATGATATTAAATAAGAGAGAGATTTCTCAATCCTCCATTTTACTATATTATATAGATAAGTATATTTACTTGCATTCCATGAGATTTTGATGTTGTGTTGGAATGAGAATTGGAAATAGGACTGGAGGTCCTAAGTAGTTGAGGATGGAAAAGATGAATTTTAGAAGTGCATATTTTTCTTTGTTATAAGGTGGCATGACTCAATAAATAGTCATTATGCTACCGAATTTTTATTAAAGTATCCTATTCTTTATCAAGTTCTCTAAATGATTTTGATTGAAAAATTTAGAATTCATGAAAAATTTTCTACTATCTCATAATCTTATCAGATTCAAGATACGGATCTAGGAGGTCCTGACACATAATTCAATATAATGATATTAATATAATATATTATAAATATTATAATTTAATGTCATATTAGTAATATATATAGTTAATGTATAATATATAACATATACAAAATTAAAATATAGGTATCGTAATAAATTATCATTACTTATTATTATATTATACATGGTATATATGTGTATATTAATTATGATTAACATATAAAGTTTATTAATAATTATTACATTAATATTAAATAGATAATCTTATTAATAAATAAATTTATAATAATTAAACAATACCGTTTGTATATTAGTATATGATAAGTATATAAGTACAATTACATGTATAATGACTAATGGTCAAATTATGTTATTGTTATATTTATTGATTATATATATTTATATATATTACCAAATAATTAAGGCTATTATATATGAAAGTTAATTAGTATAATTATAATATGTAAACATGATTTTATATTAACAATACTATTATATTGGGGAATATATCAGGGATGATCCTAATTTTCTCCCTTGTAATTATGTGTAATAGCCAAAATCTATCACTAATTTAGGAAATCTTAATAACCCTTCTATCATTTGACTAAATAGACAAAATACTCCTTGTCGTTTAAAAAAATATCCAAAATATCTATTGATATTTCATTGTTGTGGATGTCAGAATCACGGAAGGAGTAAAATGAGATTTCTATAAACTACAAGTAAATATATCGTGATTAAGTCAACTAACAGGAGTAAAACTGAGAATTTGGGATTATCCCAACATATTAATTGTTGTATATATATATTATTAATCATGATTATTAAGCCCTATTGTTACGATGTATCAAATGTATTAATGGACTTTAATAGATATTATCTAGCATATTCATATATAACATCTAATAAATAATATATAATATATTAATAAACTATATATATTATTTAATGGTATATTCCTATATGTATATATTATACAATATATAATGATATTAATGATATAAATCAATCATGAATGACATGTTCTTTGGGGTTGTCAATCACAGGGAAAAGAAAAGCTTATAACTTGACTGGTGATCATGGTCGTTTGATGGAGGAGGACTATGATTTTGATATACTATATTTATATCTTACGTGTGGACTAATATAATAGAGTATGCATACTATTATGATATGGTTATAAAAATAATAATAGTGTTATATGGATTATCATATTATACTAATTTATAATAGGATATAAAAACTAATATCCATATAATTATTTGCTGATATAGTATATTAATCATGTTATATGTAAAATGTAGTTATGTAAACATTATAAATTAGTATATTGGGTTATAATTAACGATTAATAGTTATCAATACCATTATCATATTAATAAATTTATGCATAATTATTATTAAATAATGAATGAGATATGTACTATAAGTATTCTATAATATATATTATCAGTAATAAATAATATTATTTTTTATCATGCATATTTAGCCTATGAATATTTATACCATTTTAATATGATATTATATAAAAATATATAATCACTTTATATTATAACACGTTTACACACATTGATATATGATGATAATGATAATAATAATAATAATAATACTTATTAATAATCAATCATAAAATTTTTTAATTGGTAATATATTTATACGGTTTATAATAAATGTCATACTATATTATATACTAATATTAGTTATGTAAATTACTATATTAATTATCTGTATTATAATTAATTAAATAATATAACCTTGTGGAGAATTCATATAATTATTACAATGTTATAACATCTATAATACTTAATATATTTATAATCTTATAATTATTTATTTGATATATTTAATATATATTAAAAATATGTATCAATAATGATATTAAATATTAGTAGTAAATATTATATATAAACCTTGATAATATAATCAATATATTATAATATACTAAATTATTTTAAGCCAATATGTATTATAAGATAATAACTCTGTTATTTTATGAGAATGTATAATAGGTGCATATTATTATAATTAATAAACTGTAATTATTATAAAAGTTATGGTCTATAGATAACACTTCTATGTGAGTTATTATATATTATATAAATATGAACACTAAAATCAACGATATTTAATATGTAATAAAATTTTATCAAGTAAAATACTTAAGATATTAATAACCATAACTTTTATCATAATTAAAATTTATTAATTAAAATAATATACACCTATTATACATTAAATATATATTATGATCATATATAGTATTATCTATTTAAATAATTATACAAGATTAATAATAATGACTCATATAAAGTTATATATTATTATAAAACCATGATAAACGTGCTATTTTTTTTTTACCAAACCCAAGCACTATTTTTTAGCATAGCAGTAATTGACCTTGTAGATTTTATATAAGTGATGTAATTCAATAGATTTTGACAAATTTGAAAGTGAAATTTGTGAATTAAAATTCTATAACAAATCTTGTCTTAATTTCAAAGATTTCATTGAATTTTATTAAAAAAAATTCTAATAGAATTTATATGAAATCTAAAGAGTGTATGAATTCCATCAAAATCTATCATTTAAAAAAAAATCCATTAAATTCAAATAAATTTTAGATTGAATACATTTAGTTTATTTAGTTTTTTATTTGAGAGAATAGTTTAGTTAGTAAAAAGTGTAAAAATTAAACTAATTACTAAAAATTATAATTTGTTTTAATTTAAATGGTAATAAATAATTTAAGGATAATATTTAAATTTTAAAAATAAATAAATTTTGGAATGTACATGAAATTTTTAAGGAGTGCAAGTATCACCATTCACACCGTATAAAAGGAGGGAATGTTTAACCAGAAAGGAAAAATAAACATTTTTATTAGGTTTATTGATGGGCTGACAAATAAAAAGAAAGAGATTAGGCCTTCAATTGGGGACCTTAGAAGATGTTGTAGCCCATTTTTTGAACTCCCTCTGGCCCCTTCCCAAGCTTTAGCTTGTAAGAATATATTTTCTTTTTCTCATTTAATATTCACATACATTATGTTGGTTATCACACATTTATATACTATGATAATCTCACCTAAACCTTTTGAAAGAGCTTATAAAAGTTAGAAGCTCTTTTTGTACTTTACCCAAACACTTATAAAAGTGTCGTTTGATCTCCAAAGCCTTATTCGGTATGAAAAGAAATATGATTGAAAAGGATCGAATAAGATATGATTAGATTAAATTAATATTATAATTTATTTGGTGCAAGTGAAATTGGATTGAGCTAAATTCATATAATATTATATTAGATTGATTTTTAGATAAAAATATTTAAATTATTTTAAATTGATTTACAATATAAAATATTATTATTTTAATTTGTATTAAAAATACTAATATTTTAAATATAATAAATTAATTTTCCAATATGTTAAATATAAATAATAAATATAATAAATAAAAAATTAATTATAAAAGACTAATACAAGTTATAAACTTGGAATTTGATGAATTTAGGTTTTTAATCTCATCCCATCCCATCAAATTACTCTTAACAAACGCAACCGTAAATGCCAAAAGCTCTCTTCTAAAACCTATACCAAATAGGGCTTTAGGATTGTTTTCCTTTCCTTGCCTATCCTTCTCCTTCTATTTCTTTTGATTCTTTCTTTCTCTTTATACCAAAATATCATTTTCAATCAAAATACTCCTAATTTCTTGAAGAATTTTTACAATTTCAAAATAAACTAGATATAACAAAAAACAAGTTTTGATTTGGAAGCTTTTAATTTTGTGAGTTAACTTTCCAAACCTTTAATGTGAAATTATACTTAAAATGCTTTAATATTAGTTGAAGTACTAAATTTAAAGATTGGTTAAGCAATAAAGTAGAGATTATTACTATGTTTATTTTAAGGGATAATACTAAGGACTTCCCTATTGTCTGATTGAATCGCTAAGGACCCCCTTGTAGTTTGATATAATTCGATTTTTCCCCTTTTGTTACCTCTATTACTAAAAAATATATCCTGACAGTGACAACATATGAAAAGACGATATTGCCCTTCATGTTTATGAATAAAATTGTTAAAAAAATTTACAAAATAATTAATAGATAAAATAAAAAAAAATTATTAACAATTTATTTTAAAAAAATACTTAAAATGACAATAAAAATCTAGTGGCTTGAAAACATTAAAAAACCAATTTCCAGACCTTAAAAACCTAGATTTTCCTGGGTTTACTTCAAACCAATGTCTAACAGAAACATCAAACATAGAAATACAAGCATTTAATCACCGCGAATATCATCATAAAGATGTCAACATAGAAACACAAACATCAAACATCATCACCAACACATAATCACCACCATAATCATCACATAAACTTTCGTCAACACATAAATCACCACATAAATCTTCATCAACACATAAATCAAACTAAATTAAAAAACAAACATAAACACATAATCCATCCCAAAAAAATTGAAAAAAAAAAAAAATAGTGGGTCTCTTTCGCCTGGTCTCCGGCCGACGACGGAGACCAAATAGTCTTCATTGGGTGGAGATTAGAATTGGTCTCTATGCGACGAAGACCAGATTTGGTCTTCACGGCCTCTATCCGAAAAAAAAAATTGAAAAAAAAAATAAATAAATGGTAGGTCTCCAATGGTCTTCATTATCGGAGACTAGGGGTCTCCAGCGAAAGAGACCAAATGGTCTCCATCGCGTGGAGACCAAAACTGGTCTCCATGCGACAGAGACTAGATCCGATCTCAATGCGATGAAAACTATTAGGTCTCATTCGTTGGAGGTGAATCAGTTATTGCCCTTTTGGAGCTCGTGTCATTGTTGCCGCTCTTACTGTTTATAATGGTTGAAGAAGAAGAAGAAAAAGAAGAAGAAGAAGAAGAAGATGAAGAAGAAGAAGATGATGATGATGAAGAAGAAGATGATGATGATGGAAGAAGAAGTAGAAAACGATGATGAGAAGAAAATGGAAGTTGAAGTGAATAGACGATGGTGTCAAACCCATTTTTTTATTTTAATAATTTTTTTTCCATTTCCATGACCTTTTTTTTTTTTTTTTAAAATATGTTTTAAGTTTTTTTACAATGTCATTCAATATTTTTTTGTCATTTTAATTTTTTTTGTTTTTATCTCCTCCATCCATCATTATGATGGACAGTAGAGATAATATTTTAAAAAAAAATTGTTCTAATTTAATTAATTAAAATTAATTAATTAATATTATTATATATTTTGTCTTATTTTGATGATTTTGTCCTTCTTAGTTAACGATCAAATATTGACTTTTAATATCTAACTGATGATATGAGGTTTTTTGACTATTTTCATAAATAAAAGGGGGCGTTTTGTGACCATTGTTATAAACGTAAAGGGGATTTTTAGCGATTTTTAAATCAGAGAGTATTTTAGCTATTATATCAAATTATAGGAGGGAAAGTCGAATTACCTCTTATTTTAAAATTAAACCTTTTAGTGAAAGCTAGGCCCCACGGCCCAACCTTTTTTTTTAATAAATAAATATTCCAGAGCATAAAAATGACGTCGTTTAAGTCCATCACTCGCTCTTTGAAAACCCCAACCCACGCGTCTCTCTCTCTTTTTCTGTGTGTGTGTACTTGAAGAAGAAAGAGAACACAAGAAGTCCAGTCTCTCGCTCGCGGATTCACTCTCTTTCTTGAAATCGAGATGAGTATGGCCACTGTTAATGGGTACGAAGGAAACACCCCGGTGGCCGCCACTGCTGGTTCCAAGCAGTCAGTTAACGCCCCCAAGATTGTTGATTCTCAATTTGTGAGTAAAAGGTTTGTTTTTCGATTCTCTTGCTTTTACTTCACATAGATTGTTCCAGAATCTGTGTTTGTGAGGGTTTCTTGGGTCTTTTTTATTGATTTTGGTTTTCTAATTGATTGAACAGGTTGCTACTCTCTGAATTGTTGGCTTTGATGGTGAGAAAACTAATTCTTTTTTTTTTTTTTAGTTTTCTGTTTGGATTGTTGCTAGATTTTGTTTCTCATGTGAGTTTTCTAAGTTATGTAATCTGTGTTTTGTAGTGATTGTTTTGATCCACAGACAAGGGGGGAAGATTGGTGAGCTTCTTTGTTCATCTGGGTTACTTTTGTTTTCATGTGGGTGTGTTTGATTTTTCTCATTTTCAAGCTAATTGTCTTATGCTTTTGGTAATGTTTATGCTGCTGTTTGATTCTTGAAATATTGTGTGTGTGTGGGCGTTGGGCTGGGGGGGGGGGGGGGGGGGGGGGGTGGTGGTGTTGTTGGGGGCGGAAGACAGAAGGGGAATGGATGATTTGGGGAATTGGGTTTTGGGTGTGTTTTTATTAGTGAAATGGGGTTCTGGGTTTAGTTTGCGTTTGAATGTGCATGCTTGGTCAAGCTTTTGGGGTTTGATTCTCCAATTTTGTTAGGTTTTGTGGTGTAGTGTTTGACATTGGCATTTGATTGGTAATTGTTGGATACTTGTGTGGTTGCCTCAGTTGGGTAGTCGTTTGTTAGTCTAGTCATTGGCTTTTGCATTCTGTCTAATTATTATTTTCCTGGCCAATGTTGTAATGCAATAAGTCGTTGTACTTGTACATTGGCTTAATGACCTGAAGAAATCTAATTGTGTTCATGTAGTTGTATATTCATCCTTGGTTAGTGATTCAGTTAGACAAATTTGCAGCTTCTTTGGTCATTTTTATGGACATAGTGAAACATTAGTGTGAAATATTGTATTTGGTGGTTTAATTATGTGGACTCACTTCATGATAAACAATTTTGTATCTGCTGAAATTTGCAATGTAAGCTTTACTACTGTGACATGTTTTGATCAATATGATGGACTTTATTTTAGCTGGTCTCTTGGTCTTTGCTTGGGCAATTTGATGTAAGGAGTTGCTCTGCGCGGAACAAATGTGAATGGAGATTTTAGTATGCTAATTAGTGATTAGTGTCATGCGAGATTGAAGTTCACTTTATATATCTGATGTGACGTACTACTGTAACATGTTCCAAGCAGTCTGTTAAGGCTGTTTAGTTCCAAATACTGCTAGAAGTAATCCCTTAAATCCTTCTATTGAATTGGGACCTAAATATGAAAAGGTGAAGCCTTTTTTTACAACTTATAATTATTAAGATTTCTAGTTACTCCAGTCTCCATTTGTGTTTCACTTTATTGTTCTTTATGGTTTAGTGATCTTTTTATATATTACAGGAGAGGCCCATTTAATATAAGCTTTTCATGACTGCTAAGTTAATACACCATGAAATAATTGTTTTGGTGCTTGATGTGCAATACAATTTGTGGTTAACATTTAATATTAAATTATATTCTGGCAGTTAGTAATCGTTTAGTTTTACATTATTCAATCTATTCCTTTAACAAGTTTGACCTACATTTTTCTGGGTGCATTTTGTTGTCTATATAATAGATTTGAAGGTTCGTTTTTTATTTTTTATTAAAATGTATTTCAGGGTCAAGATGATCACCTCTTAGAATCACACAGCTTCATTTGATTTCTAATTATTGTTAAGGCCAGTTAGCTCTATTGCTACTGAAGACAAAGGACGAAAAAAAGGTTCCAAGCTTTTGGCATTACGTAAGGACACTCACATCAATCGGGCTAAACTTTCAAATTCAAGCTCTTCTACTATTCTTTCTAAAGTTCAGGAAATACTTGTCAGTTGCAAGGAAATGAAGTCATGTGGGGATGATGCTAAAAGTGGGGTAGCCAGAGTTAAGCCCAAAATGGATAGCTTTATTAACAATAGAGAAAGCTTGCATATCTAAAATTTCTTTTGAAGGTATTTTGGAATGTAAACCCTTATAGATTAATTTAAGATGTTGATATATATAATTTTAATTATTTATTTGTCTTGTTAGACTCCAAAGGTTATATAAGTTATTAATTTGTGTGCTCATGAAAGTCATCTATAGAAGTTATAATTTGTAGCATTATGCTTTTGGATGCTTAACAATTAAAAAATATTGTGTGCTAGCAACTGAACCATGAACTCGATTTGTTTGAAATGTGGAAATTTTCATTCCTTGTTTAGCCTTGTCATGCTTTCTTCAATTATATCTTTTTGGTATTGGATGTGTCAATTTGTCTTCTATATGTGTGTATATTTCAGTTTTCAAATTAAATGAGTTTTTGCATGCTTGACAACCTTGATATGGTGGTTACTTTACATGTGGGTTATTTTTTGTGTCTATTGTTATGAAAACAAGTTTTTGGTATGCTGCATGCTTGGTTATTTGCATATTTGATGAATATATTATATTACTGGTTTTAGTGGAATTCTTTTCTCTTATTTGAGGTAAATCGTGTTACTTAATTGGAGTACATTTTTATTGTCTCTATTATGTCTATACAATTACTAAAAGTTTACGTGTTTGAGGACCATTTTTGTGGGCCCTATGGTAGCATTCTCTTGTTTTATGGACAACTGGTTCATGCTCTTCGAATCTTCCTTTTCTTGAGTTAATACATCCTTTTTCTTATTCAAAACAAATAAATTTATGTGCATTTCCACTTTACATTAAATTTTGATTTTCAAGTCCTAGTCTTTGCTGATTGTGAATTTGTTATAATATTTCCTTTGCTTTCATTCAGATACTACTGGTACAGTGAGGAAGACTAGAGGTATCTTCACGAAAATCTAAGAGAAACAGGAGGGCTTGATGTAGTCTTTGTGGTCATCGTGAACTATTATTCTATTATGGAGGTGTGAGCCTAGACGTTTGTTTAGTTTCATTGTCTGTTTTAATGTTTTTATTAGATATGAATTGTTTACCTTTAAACGACCAAATAAATAAATAAATAAAATAGAAAGAAAAAGGTCATAATGCTTCAGCTTATGAAAAACTTTTCTCATTCTTCATTAGTGCGAATTGGAAATTTCTTTTAATTAACACATGCATTGAAAATGGGAGAAAGTACAGACATCTATTATTTTGACAAGGTTTACTTTGCAAACTTGCTTCCCTCATGTTGTTTGCGTAGTTATCGGAGGAGGTGCTCAAATTTATATTAATTTGTAACAAAACATTTAGATTTGTTGTTGGTTCCTTTTAGTTCTTCAATAAATTAATTGGTATGTCATAATGTTGCACTATTATGAATAGTTATGAGACTTCTAACTTTAGTTTGTCCAAATACATTTTTTTTTTATGTTTGGCCATGTAAGCAGCCCTAATAAATGGCATTGTAGTTTATTTTGTATTTATTATTGTTGATATTGTATCACTATTTTTTGTGTAATTTACATGTAAAGACAATAGATTTTGAAATTTTGCTGATTTTTGCCTGTGATTATCACTTACCATTCGATAATTTGTTGTTAGTCCCCTTTCTTTTCAATTTCTATTTGTTTACTTTTTAATGGAATTATTGTCATTTGAAGAAGAAATTCCTCTAAATGCATGAATAATAATTTGTAGTAAAGGTACTTAGTAGTTCTCATATCACTTTATTATTTGTGGCATCCTTATCTCTTTTTGGTTTTCTAACTTACTGTATTCCTTCTTACATTTGCAGTGGGCAACAATGAGGTAATAGTCATTAGTTCTTCTGAAAAATGTTTTAGCACCAGGCTGGCTTACTCTGAAAAGAGCTTTGATGCATCTTGGAACTATTTGTGGTTGCCCTTTAACCAATCAGGTTGTTCTGATTCCAATTCTGGAACTACTATGACATCTATGAATAATTGCTTAGTTAAGATGAGATCCCGTTTCTCCTTGTTTGGTTTATGTGGTGGGACACTAAAAGGTTTTAGTGGTGGAACACCTGTAAGTGGTAATGGTTTGAGGATGAAGCTTTGTCTTATATGGATTCTAGGTAGTAGAAAAGATGACCAGTATGAGCTTTCTGATGAGTATTTCATAAGTTATGAATTTTTCTTTGAGTGTAGTTTAGACTAAAATTTCGTAGTATTTTTGTTTTGTTTCAAATTCATTATTAGGTTGTTTTAATGTGTCCAATAGAGCAATCTACGCATATCATGATTGGTTGTCTTGATTAGAAGGTTGCCATGAAAGTCTAAACATGATTGGAGGTTTTCAAAGGCTTGAATTCTAGTTAGGAGAGTGGAGAGACATTGAGTGTGCATGATTGTGGATTATTAGTGGAGACTTCCCATGTGAGTAATTTGAACCATTAACGTTTTTATTATTGAGGGATGTTTTCTTCTAATTCCTAAACACTCTTCGTAAATTCTTGAATTGATTAGATTGACCTTTATAGGCTTTGTGTTGGAAGGAAATAGCATGTCTTGCATTAAATAAACCGTTTGCTTTAAATGAAAAGTTTAATAACTTTTGAGAAATGATACTAGGCTCTGTATGCTTAAACTAGTAAATGGCCAAACACTTTTCCTTACTTTTATTGTGTGTGCGCCAATAGCCAATTTGAAGCCAAACATATAATTAACCTAATTTTTTTTGTTCTTACCTTACATAAATTCATGTCCAAACCCTGAAATAATTAAGTTTTATCCTTTAAAGCTTGGATTTACATATGAGACTAAGATTTAGGCAAAAGAAGGTGGGGAATGAAAAAAAAAAGATATGTTTGATGAAGTGAATTCGTGGTGAATAAAAAAATAAAAAAAGGAAAAAAAAAAGTGTGTTGTGTATGCTTACAAATCATTATCAAAGAAAAACTTCTTAAATATGCAAGCATAAACATCAATAGAAAAAAAATTGAAAAGAAAAGAGAAAAAGATGAAAAGAAAAAGAAAGTACAAAACACAAAGTGAAAAGAAAAAAAAAGGAAAAATAATTGTTGAAAAAGAAGAAAAAGAAAAAAAAAGGGAGGGCGGAACAGTAATAGAAGTTCAGTGCCTAAATAATCAATTTCTTAGAACTCATATTGTGATCCTAAATTCATTTGATAACCACTTTATCCTTTTTTTTTTTTAGCTATTCACCCATCAGTCTCATTACAACCTAAGGAAAAGACCTAGTTGATCTCTTGAGTAGTTGAACTATTTTGTTGGAGTAAACAATGTTTGACATGTTATTGATATCCGATTCCTTCTATGAGGTCCTTTGAATACATATTAGCAATCTTTCATTATTTATTCACATGCGTTGTAAAATATTTGTGATTTTTTTGTCTATAATTTCCACCTCGCATGTGTTGTAAGAGTGTTAACCTAGGTTCTGAGAGAATGGAATGAGTGAAACCTTGTAAGAATTAGAGTCGAGGCGAAATAAATCCACAACGTGCATGTATGATGTTTTCGAAGCTTGAATGTTGGGTGATAAGTTGGAGAAGACTGAGAATTGTGTAAGGATCATTAGTGGCTTATTTTTAGTCTAAGCACAAGATTGTGAGTGTGATGATTTTCTTGAGGATACATTGAAATACTTATTAGTGATTTTGAACAAAACGTATTGTTTGTGGGTAGTGTAAAAATTGCATCAATAAGTGTAAGAATTGAAAGGTAGAGAAGTTTTGGGTGGGTCTCCAAGAAAAGGGATTCTGGTGTAAGAATTGTATTTATGGTGAAATTTGAACGTTATTCACCTATCTTTCTGGACAGCACATCTAATCTTATATACCATAACAACTTGAAACAACAGAATTGCTATCTTGGAGGAGTGTTGCTGATCCATGGTGTTCTCCATCTCTGACGTATGTTGCTCTAAGTATGTTCATGTTTTAGCTCTATTCTTAATTCAATTTGTAGTAAGAGCTTGTGTCTTGTTTGTCGTTTCACATAGTTTTAGAGTTTCAAATTTTAAGTTTTTTCTAAACAGAACATGTAAATGTCTACTCTAATTTGCATCTTTTCTGTTCTATAGTTTTAGTTTCTAATTAGTATTACAGGTGCTAGTGTAAGAAAAATTTTAGTCCTTGAGTTAGACAATTGCAATCTTAGTCTGCAAGAGTATATCAAGCTACGAATAATTTCATATAAGAAAGTTCATTTCTTAAAATAATATAGTGTTTAATTAGTTTTAGTTATGATAATTATGCTTGACTTGACTTAGTGTAAAACATTATGATGCAATATGGAAGTTGTAGTGTGAGTGGATAAACAATTTGAAGATGTCAACAGGAAATGATGAGTCCACTAATAGTAAAGACAAGGGAAGATCAAATGGTGGAGTGAGAGAAGGTGGTGGTGATACACAAAAAGGCTTCGCCTTAGGGTCAAGTAGTGACAAGAAATGGATGGCATTTGAAAAACAGAAGTCTAAGATGAGAATAGATGATACATGGAATAATAGTGAAAAGAAGGAGAAAGGAATATTAACAGTAGCAAGTATGGCTGAAAGGATAGCAGAATGGGGACTAGTAGTGAAGTCGGACGAGGGAGAATGTAGTTTCAAAGCAGTTAGTGTGAGGGCGTCAGGAGAGGGCGATTGAACAGGTATATATTGATCGTAACTTTTTGAATTGTTTTCACATTTTAATTTCACTATTTCATGTTGTTTTACTATTTTATATATCTTGGATTTGGTTTGCTTTGTGGTCTAGGAAGCTAGTGAAGGTGTGAAAGAATTGAAACTAGATGTATACAAAGACAAGAAGAGTGTTTCTATAGTTAGTTACGACACTACTACTGATAATAATGATAACAAACAAAATGGAAGATCTGGAGACACTCTTAATATTTTGGAAAACAACGGTTAGTATCGTAAGGATTATGTGTTTTCAATTACCTTTTTAAATGCTTTTGTTACTCTATGGATTGTAAATCTATGTTAATTTGTATTTATTATCACTGACAGGAGCCAATGGTGAAAACAAAGAGCAAGATAAGCAAACAGAGCATAAAATAATATCTCCACCATCTTATGTAAAGGTATTTATACATGTTTGAAAATCATTTGGTTGACAGGTCATCTTAAGTAGATGACTGTGATGGTCATTGCTGAAGTGTAATGCAAAAGAATGGTTGGTGCATGGTTTGAGGTGTAATGGAAAAGACAAACAAGATATTTTGGCATACCTTTTCTTGTAAAAGAAAAATTTAGATTGATGGTTGTATATGTTGACATAGCCTACTTCCTAGAGTGGGTTAAAATTTTTGTCACCGCTTCGTTTAACTTATCTAGACTTAGGGGTCGTTTGTTTTTTTGTCTGAAGACTAAACAGTGCTGCTGAAGACTGAAGACTGAATAGTGACTGAAATCTGAAATCTGATAAACATGTTTGTTTTTTTTTTTCTTACCTCTGAATGTATAATAATCTTGTTTGTTTTTAAAGTTAAAATTATATGAATACTAACAATTTGACATTTATATCCTTTTATTATTAGTTGTTAAGTAACTTTATTTAATATGATACAAATAATTATAATAAATTATTTAACAAATATTAAAACATATATATATAATATTTTGATTCATTATTAAAATAAGATGAATTATTATAGTAGAGTCAATTAAATTTATATATTCAATAAAAACAAACAAAATGGTTTTAAATTAAATTAACCAAAAACACTAATAACATAGTGAAACTTTAACAAATAAATACACTATGAGTTACTGAACAAGTAGATTAATAAAGAAAATCAATAAAGATTCTTACTGAAATTTGATTGGAGAAATATAGTAATCCAGCTATAGGAAAATTTGATGTTGAAATGTTTAGAGTTTTTATTTTTTAATATTTTTTGTTAACACATTAAAAGAAATTTGTATAATGTAAAACTATGATAAATTTGAAATATGTTATTTTAGGAAGGATAAATTTGGAATGATATATTTATAAAATCATTAAGTGATTTTGTATTAAGTGAAAAGTAAAAAAATGTAACTTATTTTTTTAAGTGGTTTTTGGGTTGTTTTAAGTGGTTTGACCACTTAAAAAAACAAACAAAAATCTCTTAATTGGTCTAATTAAGCACCATTAAGTGTTAAGTGCAAAAAACAAACAACCCCTTACTTTAGACATTAAAATTTATAGTAGTACCTTAATCTCACTAGGGGAAGTTAAAGAAGGCAAGATAAGTGAATGTTGTGATGAGATAAATGTTTATTTCTGATCCCCTTTGTCATTTGCATAATTTGGATGCTTGTAAGAAGATAAAAGCTTGGACAGGAATTAGTGTTAAATAATATGATTTTCATATCATGTTCTGCAGTTTTTATAATTTTTCTATATGGCTTGGTTGCAGCAGCAAACCAATCAAACAGCAGTTCAGCATGATCATAATGCACAAGCTTCAGTGCAGAGAGTGGCAGATGCAGAGGTGAAAGAGATGAAAGATCAAGTAGTTTGGGCCAAAGCATACTTGAAATTTGCACCAGCGGGCTGCAATTCTCACTCGGTAAAAGAGTTGAAAAAGCAGTTGGTGCTGCAACTAAGGATTCTGATTTGTCAAAGAGGTAAAAGACTACAAACTTCCTTTTGCTCCTGCATTTGAGTCAAGGATATGGTGGATTTTGGAAAAGCAGTTGAAAGTAGATTTTATACATACCGATTTTGTTTGCATATTATTTAAAATTAAATGGAAAATAATCTTAAATCTTACTAAGTGTTTTTAATTAAAGAATTTGGAATTTTAACATAATTAAATCTTCAGTGCTTTGCCTAAAATGAAAGCAATGGAAGCTTCCTTGAATAAAGTCAGTCGTGTTTAGCCAGACTGCACCGCCATGGCCAAAAAGCTACGGGCAGTGACTTGCAATGCTAAGGAACAAGTTCGTGTGCAGGAGAATCAAGCCAAATATCTTGTTCAGCTTGTTACTAGAACAACCCCAAAAGGCCTTCACTGCCTAACTATGCAGCTAACAGCTGAATATTTTGCCCGGCAACCCGAAGAGAGGAAGTTCCCTAACCAACAAAAGTTCCACGATGCAAATCTGTGTCACTATGCTATCTTCTTGGATAATGTTTCGGCTAGTGCAGTGGTTCTGAACTCCAGTGTTTCCTCTGCAATGGTAAATGCTTCTATTCTTTGGCGTTGGTTTCTGTAATTTCTTTTCATACCTTAGTAATATCCTTTTTTTTTGGTTTAATTTTCCCCTATTAAATTAGTTAATGGTTCTACTTGTGCCTTATCTTCAGTTCTTTAATAATAGTGATCGGCATTGCTTGTAGGAAAAGGGAATTGGAAAAGTTATAAGAAGACGGTAGTTCATATATATTGTATATAGTGATCTGTGGAGCAATTATTTCTGTCGGTGTTTGTGGTGGTGCACGAATGCTGATGCACCTTAGTTGTTGTCCCAAAATAGTAAACATCAGTGCAAGGCTTCATAGTTATCACATATATCACACTTTTTATGTGTAAATGAAGGGATGTTAAGTAAACGAATACTATTACTGCTTTTTAAGTAATGACACAATGAAATACAGTTTTTATTTCTAAACCATAGGTTTATCATCCTAGACCAAATCAGGAGAAGGGATATGTTACATAAGAAAGTTGAACTTGAAATACAAACGGTATCCTGTACTGGTGTAGAGTTTGAACAAATCTTTCCTAAATTTGATTAGGAATTTGTAAAAAGGTCTGTTGGAATGCAGTAAGATAGTTATCTCGTAGGCTTGTACAATTTTCCAATTGAAACATCTAAATATTATTCCTGCATGGTAGTGATAACAAGGGTTACCACTAAAACTTTTTTGTTTAGATGTTGACGAGACTTCTCATCGTTTTCCTAGGTGTCTGCATGTATGTACATGCTTCTTTATGCACTTATTTTTTTTTTTTGGACATTGCTTATTTATGTACTTGAATGTATTACTTTGGTGCATATAGTTCTCATTTTTATGAGGTTTTGAGAAAGGTGGGGTAAGGGGTGGTCTTCTAAATATGCATGTTCTGTAATGATGTGTATAGATGTGTGCATAACTTTCCATTGTCTACCTAAATAGTAAGTCGGTAAGTCCTGAATTTGTGATCCTTTGATGGAATTATTTTTTGTGTCTACTGGTAGTTAATACTGCAACTATCATTGTATCCCTTACTGTGGTAAATTGGCTGCGCTCGATTTGTCATTTCATGAATCAAAACTTTATAGTACATTAAATAAAAATGACGATTAATTATTACTTAAAACATGTGCAGGAACCAGATAAAATTGTATTTCATGTGGTGATTGATTCGCTGAACCTCTCGACAATATCAATGTGGTTCTTATTGAATCCTCCTGGCAAGGCTACTTTCCTGGTCCAGATCATAGACGAATTTAAATGGTTGTCCACCAAGTATAAGTCAGCATTGAAGAAGCAAAATTCCGATGATGTTAGATACACATCTACACTGAACCATCTTTGCTTTTATCTGCTAGATGTTTCCCCTGCATTGAATAAGATTGTACTCTTGGACCATGATGTGGTTGTGCAAAGGGATTTATCTTTACTTTGGAGTGTTAATATAAAGGGAAAGTAAATGGAGCGGTGGAGACTTGTAAGGAAAATGAAGTTCCATTTCGTCATATGGATATGTTTATCAACTTCTCAGATCCACCAGTGGCAAAAAGGTTTGATGTCAAAGCTTGCACGTGGGCATTTGGGATGAATTTGTTTGATTTACAAGAGTGGAGAAGGAATCTAATTGCTGTGTACCATAAATATTTGCAGCTGGTAAGTGAATATATTTTCTTGTCTGACTTTGCTTCTTCTTGCTTGTTCCTCATGTTCTCCTGCCAAAGGTGAGCAAGAACTTGACAAGTGTAGAACATAGTGGATGTGTTGTTTTGAATTTATATGATGTTGCAAGTGTAGAACAGATTTTTATCAGCTTTATGTCCAACTGCACTTTAATTAAACGCAATTAGATGTTTCATTTCATAGTTTGATATGCTATAAGTGTCGCTTGAAGGTACCATGATCAACTGAAATTGCCAAGTCGACGAAGGCACCTTCCACCAGCAGTGGTAGCACAGGCATTTTCGGAAACATTGTACCTGCATCAGTAAATGCAAAACCAAGCGCTGCTGTTCCTTTTGAAGTTACGTCTTCACTAACAAGTGATGAAATTGCTTCTACTATTACCACGCCCCCTGGGCCTGGCAGCATGGATGTTTCCCCAAGTAAATCAGTTTGAAATTCAGTTTCTATGGATGAGTCAATGTTTGCTTGTAATGCTTTTAAGAGCCCCGAAGTTGATTCCATCAATTGGAATACATTTTGAAATCTTCATATTTCAGATGACATAGAAACAATAGGTACCGTGTTTGAATGCACTTTAGTTTTTTCATTTTAACATTGGCCATTCAAAAGTGGCAAAGTTGGCCATCAAAAAGTGTCAAAGTTATCTCAAAATAAAATTTTTTGGATTCAAAACTGAACTGCCTAATTTGCTTGTAGGGAACATTTGCAGGGGAGATATCCTGACAGAGATGGAAGTGGCCATGGAGTATCTGGCATCCGTCTGCCATATAAAAACTTATAGCATTCTCAAATGATAATTACAGTGTTTCTTAATTTGCAGCCATTTCAGCCTGTAGTTTTGCCATCAGCCGGTGCAATTGCAGAGTGGATGTCAAGTACCTCACTACATAGCACCTCTCGGTCTTATGCAGCCCTCCAATACTAGTAAGGATGTTCGAAACTGAGTAGCGTTTTTTCTTCTCTCTCTAGCCTAAATATATTATGTAAATTACTTGAAAGTATTTTCCTCACATGCACAATTGCATTCTTGTAACACCCAAGGACACCGATACGTATGACAGCTATGGATTATCAATCAGCTGATTCAGAGCACTTAATGAAGCATATCTGCACTGGCTTGTCTGATGAGGTGTGAGGAGTAAGATGACTTTAATTTGTTTAAGCCTAGTTTCTCAAACTTTATAACTGTTATTAGTATATTGCTGGCTTGAGTAGAGGCTGATTAGTTATTCTATCTTCATTTCTCATGATTTTGTTAGGCATCTGCATGCATATGCATGCTTATTATTTGCATTTTTTTTTTTTTTTTTGTCTTTTAGGGATGTTGTTTATTTATGTGCTTGAATGTATTACTTTGATGCATACAGATCTCATTTTCATGAGGTTTTGAGATATGTGGGGTAAGGGTTGGTCCTCTAAATATGCATGTTCTGTAATGATGTGTGCAAAACTTTCCATTGTCTACCTAAATAGCAAGTCGGTAAGTCCTGAATTTGTTGATCCTTTGATGGAATCATTTTTTGTGTTCATAGGTAGTTAATACTTCAACTATCATTGTGCCCCTTATTGTACACTTGGACCATGATGTGGTTGTGCAATCAAAGGAATCTGTCTTTACTTTGGAGCATTAATATGAAGGGGAAAATTAACGGAGCTGTAGAGACTTGTAAGGAAAATGAAGGTCCATTTCGTTCATATGAATATGTTTATCAACTTCTCAGATTTCACTGGTGGCAAAGATGTTTGATGTCAATGCTTGCACATGGGCATTTGGGATGAATTTGTTTGATTTACGAGAGTGGAGAAGGAATCTACTTGCTGTGTACTATAAATATTTGCAGCTAGTACGTAAATATATTTTCTTGTCTAACTTTGCTTCTTCTTGCTTGTTCCTCATGTTCTCCACCAAAGATGAGCAAGAACTTGACAAGTGTAGAACATAGTGGATGTGTTGTTATGAATTTATATAGTGTTGCAAGTGTAGAACAGATTTTTGTGAGCTTTATGTCCAAACGCACTTTAATTAAACGCATTGACATGTTTCATTTCAAAGCTTGATTTGCTAAATGTGTTGCTTGAAGGTACCATGATCGACTAAAATTGCCAAGCTGATGAAGGCACTTTCTGCCAGCAGTGGTAGCACAGGTGTTTTCAGAAACATTTTACTTGCTTCAGCAAATGCAAAATCAAGCCCTGCTGTTCCTTCTAAAGTTACGTCTTCACTAACAAGTGATGAAATTGCTTCTACTATTACCACACTCCCTGTGCCTGACAGCATGAATGTTTCTCAAAGTAAATCAGTTCAAAACTCAGTTTTTATGGATGAGTCAATGTCTGCTTGTGATGCTTTTAAGAGCCCTGAAGTTGAATATATAGACAACAATGATATTCCTGCAATTGATTCCATCAATAGGAATACATTTAGAAATCTTCATATTTCAAGTGACTCGGAAATAACAGGTACTATGTTTGAATGCACTTTAGTTTATCATTTGAACTTTGGCCATTAAAAAGTGGCACAGTTTATCTCAAATTAAAATTTCTTGGATTCAGAACTGAACTGCCTAATTTGCTTGTAGGGAACATTTGCAGCAGAGATATATTTACAAGGATGGAAGCAGCCATGGAGTAAGTATCTGGCATTCATTTGCCATATAAAACCTTGTAGCATTCTCAAATGATAGTTATAGTGTTTCTTAATTTGCAGCCATTTTGGCCTGTAGTTTTGGCATCGCTCGATGCAATTGCAGGGTGCATGTCAAGTAATAGTCCTTCTCTACCTCACCCTATAGCGGCAGCATCACCTCCCAGTCTTGTGCAGCCCTCTAATGCTGGTAAGGATGTTCGAAACTGATTAGTGTTTTTTCTCTCTCTAGGCTTAATATGTGTGTAAATTACTTGAAAGTATTTTCTTCATATGCACAGTTGCATTCTTGAAACACCTAAGGACACCGATAGGTATGATAGCCAATGTTTTAAAAGGCGAAAGGCGAGGCATGACAGTGGAGCCTTGCGATCACCTCGATTCAAAATGAGAAAAAAAAAATTCGAAAAAATAATATCTAATTACAAAATCATCTATAACATTAAAAAAGGTCTCAAAATAACATGAAATCATAAAGGGCCTTGAAGCCCGAGGGGTCAAGCGCATTTTTTGGATGTGGGGTGCACCTTTTTATAAAAAAATCTCAAAGTATTATGAAATCATAAAATTGGGGATTTTTATAATTTTTAAAATTATAGGTTTTTTTTTATATTTTTTAAACTAAATGTTTTGATTGAGAATTTTATCAAAAGTTTGGGGTTCATTCATAATTTTTACTAATGCACATGTATGTATGTGAAACTTGTGGTGGAAAACCTAATCCAGCCGCCACTCACCTCATTGTCATCTTCCCCCTCCCATTCCTCCCTTTTCTGCTGTGTCCGACCACCAGAAAGCATGTGCTGTCGACGACCCACCGGAAAGCAACTTTTCAAGTTGGCAACTCACCAAAAAGCATCTTTTTCTTGCCGGCAACCCATTGGAAGGCATCTTCTTTCTCTTGTCGGCGACGTATTTTCTTTGGCGGAACTCGTCAAAAACCTTCAAATCAAGGTGATGTCGGAATTGAGCTCCAATTTGCCTTTAAAGGTGTCGGCAACGTGTTTTCTCTACTAGACTCCTTGAAAACCGGTTTCCCCCTCCTCTCTCTCTCAGTCGGCCTCGCCTTAAGGCAGCCCTAAGGCACCTGCCTCAAGCTCCCAAGACGGGATTTTGAACCTTCATCACCTGAAGTAACCGCCTTGAGGCAACTAGGACCCCAAGGCGGTGAGACGGTGCCTCGTCTCGCCTTTTAAAACAATGATGACAGCTATGGATTATCAATTAGAGCACTTAATGAAGCGTATCTGCACTGGCCCGTCTGATGACGTGCAATGTGTAAGATGACTTTAATTTGTTTAAGCCTAGTTTCTCAAACTTTATGGTTGCTATTAGTTTATTGCTGGGCTGACTAGAGGCTGATTAGTTACTCTTATCTTCATTTTTCCTCATATTTTGACTGTGTAGATCACATTTCATCTTTGTAGGTGTCTTTTGCTGGTGTAACACATACTCCCAATGTTTATTCACAATATGACCTTGCAAAAACTGTTGTTTGGACCTTAAATCATGGATGGAATGTCTTGAGCATGGATTGCCATCCTCAGCAGCAAACTATTCTTTTAGGTTGAAACTTAGAAGTTGTGTTGTCTAATATCATTTCACATAGAATAATTAAAAGAAGTCACTTGACATTCTTTTATATGTTGAACTTTTGACCTTGTTTTTGTAGTTGGGACAAATGTTGGTGACATCAATCAATGGGAAGTTGGGTCTTGGAACAGGATTGTGCATAAACCTTTCAAGGTTTGGAAAATTGCAGCTGCTTCAATGCCTTTGTAGTGTATTCACATATTTTGGTAAGTAACTGGCTTTACCTACATATTCAGGCTAATACTTATGAAGGCTTAAATAAATAGTAAACACCTTTGTACTTAGCACCATTAACAGTTTAATGGCGACTGATTGTCCTGTTTGATTAATCTTGTTCCATTTCCAGATAGTGTTGGTCAATGATGCTGTAATATCGGTTTATCATTGTGTGTGGGGACTAGATGGACTTATACTTGGTATCGATTGATATTTTTCCCATTAATGCCAATAACGTCCCTATTCCATTACATTAATTTGTTCTGCTATTAACCAAATTTTTCTCTATTTAGGTGTTGCATTTTCAGTACATATTGTTCAAATATATATACTTAC
>CM034465.1:6254335-6296254 GCA_019925255.1 Litchi chinensis | reverse complement strand
AAGCTTCAGTGCAGAGAGTGGCAGATGCAAAGGTGAAAGAGATGAAAGATCAAGTAGTTTGGGCCAAAGCATACTTGAAATTTGCACCAGCGGGCTGCAATTCTCACTCGGTAAAAGAGTTGAAAAAGCAGTTGGTGCTGCAACTAAGGATTCTGATTTGTCAAAGAGGTATAAAAGATTGCCAACTTCCTTTTGCTCCTGCATTTGAGTCAAGGATATGGTGGATTTTGGAAAAAGCAGTTGAAAGTAGATTTTATACATACCGATTTTGTTTGCATATTATTTAAAATTAAATGGAAAACAATCTTAAATCTTACTAAGTGTTTTTAATTAAAGAATTTGGAATTTTAACATAATTAAATCTTCAGTGCTTTGCCTAAAATGAAAGCAATGGAAGCTTCCTTGAATAAAGCCAGTCGTGTTTAGCCAGACTGCACCGCCATGGCCAAAAAGCTACGGGCAGTGACTTGCAATGCTGAGGAACAAGTTCGTGTGCAGAAGAATCAAGCCAAATATCTCGTTCAACTTGTTGCTAGAACAACCCCAAAAGGCCTTCACTGCCTAACTATGCAGCTAACAGCTGAATATTTTGCCCGGCAACCCGAAGAGAGGAAGTTCCCTAACCAACAAAAGTTCCACGATGCAAATCTGTGTCACTATGCTGTCTTCTTGGATAATGTTTTGGCTAGTGCAGTGGTTCTGAACTCCAGTGTTTCCTCTGCAATGGTAAATGCTTCTATTCTTTGGCGTTGGTTTCTGTAATTTCTTTTCATACCTTAGTAATATCCTTTTTTTGGTTTAATTTTTCCCTATTAAATTAGTTAATGGTTCTACTTGTGCCTTATCTTCAATTTTTTAATAATAGTGATCGGCATTGCTTGTAGGAAAAGGGAATTGGAAAAGTTATAAGAAGACGGTAGTTCATATATATTGTATATAGTGATCTGTGGAGCAATTATTTCTGTCGGTGTTTGTGGTGGTGCACGAATGCTGATGCACCTTAGTTGTTGTCCCAAAATAGTAAACATCAGTGCAAGGCTTCATAGTTATCACATATATCACACTTTTTATGTGTAAATGAAGGGATGTTAAGTAAACGAATACTATTACTGCTTTTTAAGTAATGACACAATGAAATACAGTTTTTCTTTCTAAACCATAGGTTTATCATCCTAGACCAAATCAGGAGAAGGGATATGTTACATAAGAAAGTTGAACTTGAAATACAAACGGTATCCTGTACTGGTGTAGAGTTTGAACAAATCTTTCCTAAATTTGATTAGGAATTTGTAAAAAGGTCTGTTGGAATGCAGTAAGATAGTTATCTCTTAGGCTTGTACAACTTTCCAGTTGAAGCATCTAAATATTATTCCTGCATGGTAGTGATAACAAGGGTTACCACTAAAGCTTTTTTGTTTAGATGTTGACGAGACTTCTCATCGTTTTCCTAGGTGTCTGCATGTATGTACATGCTTCTTTATGCACTTTTTTTTTTTTTGGACATTGCTTATTTATGTACTTGAATGTATTACTTTGGTGCATATAGTTCTCATTTTTATGAGGTTTTGAGAAAGGTGGGGTAAGGGGTGGTCTTCTAAATATGCATGTTCTGTAATGATGTGTATAGATGTGTGCATAACTTTCCATTGTCTACCTAAATAGTAAGTCGGTAAGTCCTGAATTTGTGATCCTTTGATGGAATCATTTTTTGTGTCTACTGGTAGTTAATACTGCAACTATCATTGTACCACTTACTGTGGTAAATTGGCTGCGCTCGATTTGTCATTTCATGAATCAAAACTTTATAGTACATTAAATAAAAATGACGATTAATTATTACTTAAACCATGTGCAGGAACCAGAGAAAATTGTATTTCATGTGGTGATTGATTCGCTTAACCTCTCGACAATATCAATGTGGTTCTTATTGAATCCTCCTGGCAAGGCTACTTTCCTGGTCCAGATCATAGACGAATTTAAATGGTTGTCCACCAAGTATAAGTCAGCATTGAAGAAGCAAAATTCCGATGATGTTAGATACACATCTACACTGAACCATCTTTGCTTTTATCTGCTAGATGTTTCCCCTGCATTGAATAAGATTGTACTCTTGGACCATGATGTGGTTGTGC
This sequence comes from Litchi chinensis, assembly GCA_019925255.1. Taxonomy (NCBI): domain Eukaryota; kingdom Viridiplantae; phylum Streptophyta; class Magnoliopsida; order Sapindales; family Sapindaceae; genus Litchi; species Litchi chinensis. The sequence goes on along the minus strand of CM034465.1, from coordinate 6,294,122 downwards.
AAAGGGATCTATCTTTACTTTGGAGTGTTAATATAAAGGGAAAGTAAATGGAGCAGTGGAGACTTGTAAGGAAAATGAAGTTCCATTTCGTCATATGGATATGTTTATCAACTTCTCAGATCCAACAGTGGCAAAAAGGTTTGATGTCAAAGCTTGCACGTGGGCATTTGGGATGAATTTGTTTGATTTACGAGAGTGGAGAAGGAATCTAATTGCTGTGTACCATAAATATTTGCAGCTGGTAAGTGAATATATTTTCTTGTCTGACTTTGCTTCTTCTTGCTTGTTCCTCATGTTCTCCGCCAAAGGTGAGCAAGAACTTGACAAGTGTAGAACATAGTGGATGTGTTGTTTTGAATTTATATAATGTTGCAAGTGTAGAACAGATTTTTATCAGCTTTATGTCCAACTGCACTTTAATTAAACGCAATTAGATGTTTCATTTCATAGTTTGATATGCTATAAGTGTCGCTTGAAGGTACCATGATCAACTAAAATTGCCAAGCCGACGAAGGCACCTTCCACCAGCAGTGGTAGCACAGGCATTTTCGGAAACATTGTACCTGCATCAGTAAATGCAAAACCAAGCATTGCTGTTCCTTCTGAAGTTATGTCTTCAATAACAAGTGATGAAATTGCTTCTACTATTACCACACTCCCTGGGCCTGGCAGCTTGGATGTTTCCCCAAGTAAATCAGTTTGAAATTCAGTTTCTATGGATGAGTCAATGTTTGCTTGTAATGCTTTTAAGAGCCCCGAAGTTGATTCCATCAATTGGAATACATTTAGAAATCTTCATATTTCAGATGACTTAGAAACAATAGGTATTGTGTTTGAATGCACTTTAGTTTTTTCATTTGAACATTGGCCATTAAAAAGTGGCAAAGTTGGCCATCAAAAAGTGTCAAAGTTATCTCAAAATAAAATTTTTTGGATTCAGAACTGAACTGCCTAATTTGCTTGTAGGGAACATTTGCAGGGGAGATATCCTGACAGAGATGGAAGTGGCCATGGAGTAAGTGTCTGGCATCCGTCTGCCATATAAAAACTTATAGCATTCTCAAATGATAATTACAGTGTTTCTTAATTTGCAGCCATTTCAGCCTGTAGTTTTGCCATCAGCCGGTGCAATTGCAGAGTGGATGTCAAGTAACAATAGCACCTCTCGGTCTTATGCAGCCCTCCAATACTAGTAAGGATGTTCGAAATTGAGTAGCGTTTTTTCTTCTCTCTCTAGCCTAAATATATTATGTAAATTACTTGAAAGTATTTTCCTCACATGCACAATTGCATTCTTGTAACACCCAAGGACACCGATAGGTATGACAGCTATGGATTATCAATCAGCTGATTCAGAGCACTTAATGAAGCGTATCTGCACTGGCTTGTCTGATGAGGTGCGAGGAGTAAGATGACTTTAATTTGTTTAAGCCTAGTTTCTCAAACTTTATAACTGTTATTAGTATATTGCTGGCTTGAGTAGAGGCTGATTAGTTATTCTATCTTCATTTTTCATGATTTTGTTAGGCGTCTGCATGCATATGCATGCTTATTTATGCATTTTTTTTTTTTTTTGTCTTTTGGGGATGTTGTTTATTTATGTGCTTGAATGTATTACTTTGATGCATACAGATCTCATTTTCATGAGGTTTTGAGATATGTGGGGTAAGGGTTGGTCCTCTAAATATGCATGTTCTGTAATGATGTGTGCAAAACTTTCCATTGTCTACCTAAATAGTAAGTCGGTAAGTCCTGAATTTGTGATCCTTTGATGGAATCATTTTTTGTGTTCATAGGTAGTTAATACTTCAACTATCATTGTGCCCCTTATTGTACACTTGGACCATGATGTGGTTGTGCAATCAAAGGAATCTGTCTTTACTTTGGAGCATTAATATGAAGGGGAAAATTAATGGAGCTGTAGAGACTTGTAAGGAAAATGAAGGTCCATTTCGTTCATATGAATATGTTTATCAACTTCTCAGATTCACTGGTGGCAAAGATGTTTGATGTCAATGCTTGCACATGGGCATTTGGGATGAATTTGTTTGATTTACTAGAGTGGAGAAGGAATCTACTTGCTGTGTACTATAAATATTTGCAGCTAGTAAGTAAATATATTTTCTTGTCTAACTTTGCTTCTTCTTGCTTGTTCCTCATGTTCTCCACCAAAGATGAGCAAGAACTTGACAAGTGTAGAACATAGTGGATGTGTTGTTATGAATTTATATAGTGTTGCAAGTGTAGAACAGATTTTTGTGAGCTTTATGTCCAAACGCACTTTAATTAAACGCATTGACATGTTTCATTTCAAAGCTTGATTTGCTAAATGTGTTGCTTGAAGGTACCATGATCGACTAAAATTGCCAAGCCGACGAAGGCACTTTCTGCCAGCAGTGGTAGCACAGGTGTTTTCGGAAACATTTTACCTGCTTCAGCAAATGCAAAATCAAGCCCTGCTGTTCCTTCTAAAGTTACGTCTTCACTAACAAGTGATGAAATTGCTTCTACTATTACCACACTCCCTGTGCCTGGCAGCATGAATGTTTCCCAAAGTAAATCAGTTCAAAACTCAGTTTTTATGGATGAGTCAATGTCTGCTTGTAATGCTTTTAAGAGCCCTGAAGTTGAATATATAGACAACAATGATATTCCTGCAATTGATTCCATCAATAGGAATACATTTAGAAATCTTCATATTTCAAATGACTCGGAAACAACAGGTACTGTGTTTGAATGCACTTTAGTTTGTTATTTGAACTTTGGCCATTAAAAAGTGGCACAGTTTATCTCAAATTAAAATTTCTTGGATTCAGAACTGAACTGCCTAATTTGCTTGTAGGGAACATTTGCAGCAGAGATATACTTACAAGGATGGAAGCAGCCATGGAGTAAGTATCTGGCATTCATCTGCCATATAAAACCTTGTAGCATTCTCAAATGATAGTTACAGTGTTTCTTAATTTGCAGCCATTTTGGCCTGTAGTTTTGCCATCACTCGATGCAATTGCAGGGTGCATGTCAAGTAATAGTCCTTCTCTACCTCACCCTACAGCGGCAGCATCACCTCCCAGTCTCGTGCAGCCCTCTAATGCTGGTAAGGATGTTCGAAACTGATTAGTGTTTTTTCTTCTCTCTCTAGGCTTAATATGTTGTGTAAATTACTTGAAAGTATTTTCTTCATATGCACAGTTGCATTCTTGAAACACCTAAGGACACCGATAGGTATGATAGCCAATGTTTTAAAAAGCGAAAGGCGAGACATGACAGTGGAGCCTCAGCGACCACCTCGATTCAAAATGAGAAAAAAAAAAATTAAAAAATAATATCTAATTTACAAAATCATCTATAACATTAAAAAAGGTCTCAAAATAACATGAAATCATAAAGGGCCTTGAAGCCCGAGGGGTCAAGCGCATTTTTTGGATGTGGGGTGCACCTTTCTATAAAAAAATCTCAAAGTATTATGAAATCATAAAATTGGGGATTTTTATAATTTTTAAAATTATAGGTTTTTTTTTTATATATTTTTAAACTAAATGTTTTGATTGAGAATTTTATCAAAAGTTTGGGGTTCATTCATAATTTTTACTAATGCACATGTATGTATGTGAAACTTGTGGTGGAAAACCTAATCCAGCCGCCACTCACCTCATTGTCATCTTCCCCCTCCCATTCCTCCCTTTTCTGCTGTGTCCGACCACCAGAAAGCATGTGCTGTCGACGACCCACCGGAAAGCAACTTTTCAAGTTGGCAACTCACCAAAAAGCATCTTTTTCTTGCCGGCAACCCATTGGAAGGCATCTTCTTTCTCTTGTCGGCGACGTATTTTCTTTGGCGGAACTCGTCAAAAACCTTCAAATCAAGGTGATGTCGTTGGATTGAGCTCCAATTTGCCTTTAAAGGTCGTCGGCAACGTGTTTTCTCTACTAGAGCTCCTTGAAAACCGGTTTCCCCCTCCTCTCTCTCTCAGTCGGCCTCGCCTTAAGGCAGCCCTAAGGCAACTGCCTCAAGCTCCCAAGACGGGATTTTGAACCTTCATCACCTGAAGTAACCGCCTTGAGGCAACTAGGACCCCAAGGCGGTGAGACGGTGCCTCGTCTCGCCTTTTAAAACAATGATGACAGCTATGGATTATCAATTAGAGCACTTAATGAAGCGTATCTGCACTGGCCCGTCTGATGACGTGCAATGTGTAAGATGACTTTAATTTGTTTAAGCCTAGTTTCTCAAACTTTATAGTTGCTATTAGTTTATTGCTGGGCTGACTAGAGGCTGATTAGTTACTCTATCTTCATTTTTCCTCATATTTTGACTGTGTAGATCACATTTCATCTTTGTAGGTGTCTTTTGCTGGTGTAACACATACTCCCAATGTTTATTCACAATATGACCTTGCAAAAACTGTTGTTTGGACCTTAAATCATGGATGGAATGTCTTGAGCATGGATTCCATCCTCAGCAGCAAACTATTCTTTTAGGTTGAAACTTAGAAGTTGTGTTGTCTAATATCATTTCACATAGAATAATTAAAAGAAGTCACTTGACATTTTTTTATATGTTGAACTTTCGACCTTGTCTTTATAGTTGGGACAAATGTTGGTGACATCAATCAATGGGAAGTTGGGTCTTGGAACAGGATTGTGCATAAACCTTTCAAGGTTTGGAAAATTGCAGCTGCTTCAATGCCTTTGTAGGTGTATTCACATATTTTGGTAAGTAACTAGCTTTACCTACATATTCAGGCTAATACTTATGAAGGCTTAAATAAATAGTAAACACCTTCGTACTTAGCACCATTAACAGTTTAATGACGACTGATTGTCCTGTTTGATTAATCTTGTTCCATTTCCAGATAGTGTTGGTTAATGATGCCGTAATATCGGTTTATCATGGTGTGTGGGGACTAGATGGACTTATACTTAGTGTATCGATTGATATTTTTCCCATTAATGCCAATAACGTCCCTATTCCATTACATTAATTTGTTCTGCTATTAATCAAATTTTTCTCTATCTAGGTGTTGTATTTTCAATACATATTGTTCAAATATATACTTACAATCCTACTGGAGAGCTAAGACAACATTTAGAGGTATGTTCTGTATGTTGAATATTGTGTTTGTCTACAATGGCTGTTACAGTTTATTGACAACATCTTTATCTTTTAGATTGATGCTCACGTTGGTGGTGCTAATGACATTGCATTTGCTCATCCCAACTAACAATTGTGTATTGTCACGTGGTGATGAGAAGATGATTAAGGTATCTATTTACAGGATGTGATGTGCTTACCTGAAAAGAAGATTCTTTTTCAGTTTTTATCCCTCTCATTTTTGTATATTTTTTAATATTGATGGCTGGGCTCCACAATGTGATTTCCTTCGTGTCGGGTATGGGATGCTATAGGTGGTCATAGATAGTATAGTTTTGAAGGTTTGAAGGTCATGAACCTCCTATATTCAGTCTGTCCTCATCATAAAGAAAGCATCCAGGTTAATTTATTTCGAATTTGGTCTTCAGTTATTATTATTTAATACTTGTTTGTCAAGGTTGGTTATAAGAAGAGCACAAAATCTTGTTTATATTATCTAGAAATAAGATAAGTTCCATAATTTCCCATTCATATTATCCCTTTAGCTGTTATGTCCATATGTGCAGTTTATTTTCTCTACTGCAATTGATGGGAAGATTAAAACTTGGCTTTATGATTGCTTGGGATCTAGAGTGGACTATGATGCTCCTAAGCATTGTGCACCATGATGGCATATGTAGTACAGGTGGAACTAGGTATAACTTATCCATAAGTTGGACTATGGCCAATATTCTGTGATGTCTTTCCTCGTGTTTGTAGTGTGTAACAGTTGTCTTTATGACATTTTCTTTTTTCCCCAATTTGAGAGAGTTGATAGAATTTAGCTGCCAAGGCACTTCTTTTACTGGACAACTTGGAGAATTATCTACGATTCATGGGATGTTGATTTTAGCAATACACGTTACATATGGATACGACTACTCCATTGTTTCTTATAGGCTCTTTTCAAATGGAATAAGTAAAGAGGGTGAATCCCATTTAGTTCAATGGAATGAGACTGAAGGAGCTATAAAACATGCATATGTTGGTTTTAGGAAGCGTTCTTTAGGTGTTGTTCAGTTTGACACAACAATTGTTGGTGATGAATTCCAAATTAAGTTTTGGGATATGGACAACATGAATATGTTGACAATTGTTGATGCAGAAGGAAGATTGCCAGTTAGTATCCCATGCTTGTTTTCTAATATTTTTAAACAGTAGACTTGTTGTGGTTGTTCTTATAGTTCTTCACTCTTTAGGCTAGTCAACCACTAAAATTCAACAAGGATCTCTGTTGGCAATTACGAGTGATAATGAAATCAAAATTTTAGCCAACAGTGATGGTTTGTGTTTAATAAGAATGTTGGAGGGTAGGGTTATAAGTAAAAATTGGGCCCCTTTTAAACCCATTAGCTCAAAGGTATCTATTCTCTTGTTTTCTTGTTTTTTTATCAGAAACACAGATTTTTGTGTTGCTTGAGAAGTAATTGCTGGAGTGGACAAGTCCACAAATGTAGGACAAGCTTTGTAACTTTGATATCTTGTATCCATAAAACCTTAAATTACAAACTTAATTTAGAAAACTATCCCTAGATGAAGAAAGAAGGCATAAGAGGGAAACTAGAAATCTAATTTTGTAATAAAGCGAATGTTATCGTACTTGGCTTAGTCAAAATTTTCCTCCCTAAACAAATAATGAAGGATTTTTAAAGATAAATTACCTTATTTTCTTCCGTAGTAAAGAATAGCACGAGGCTGTTGTTGTTCAGACCAGTTTTTCAGCTTGCAGATTTTACTGTGGCCTTACCAATTAGTGTAAACATTTATTTATATAGTTATTTGATGCTTGAGCCCTCTGCGCCAATCCCCAAATATGACTTTGAAATGAGAGTTATAGTTGCATTAAAATTGATTTCATGCTTTGGCCCCTCTTGAATTAGAATCTAGCTCTGTTAGTCGATATGTTGGTGGTTATAGGGCGATAAACGAAATGGTGTATGTTTTCAGTACTCCTTTAACATAATACACCAATAGAGGATTGTGTATAGCAGATCTCTATTTGGAATGATATTGCCTTATACATCTTTTCGTTTAGCCGATCCTTAGATGGAAAATTTTTTATTGGAGAGAGTTTCGCTCTCTGAAATCAATTATTCTGGCTGAAACATGCTATAATTCTTATAAATCAATCAATTATAAGAATTAGAAGTTTAGAACTTACAAGATCATCTATTTATGGAGTTAATTATGTATGCTCTTGATTCATTAGGGGATATAATGTCAACCTGTCTCTAAGATTTGAAATTCATGATTTTATCTAATTCAAATTAGTCTTGAATCTGCGAATCCTATTATTGCAGTCCATCAGTGAATGTAGGGCATTGATGTTGCACTGAAAGGAAGTGTTGCGGGAGTGAGGTAACCGATAATGAGTTAAGTCCCTACGGAATGATTCACAAAGAGGAGACTTCTACCATTTAGTGTTTGATATAATCATGTTTCCTACACTAATATTTTAAGTGTTTTTCCAATGTTGTTTCATGTTGTAGTTTATTTGTTTCCTAAGAAGAAATGAAGGAGTCAAAGCAATTGGCAAGTACTTCCTCGATGCTCGCAAATCCCTGAACTTCGCATACTATATGTATGTTGCTTATGCCTTGATGGCCTTCTATCGTGACAAGGATCCAAAGGTTGGTTATTTTTTCTTTTTTCACCTGTAAATATTGTGGTATAGCTTTATGCTGTATAAAGCACTGTAGTTGTAGTAAGTTGCTACATGTTGGTGATGGGATATGTACACTTAATGCTATCTTTGAGATTAGGTAAAGTAACCATTTTTCTCCCTTAGTGGTAACTCTTTTAATGTCATCTGTCTGTTATGCTATAGATGATTTATAGAAAGTTGTTAAAGGTCTCTTTACTTTTGTTGTATATTAATGCAGCTAGCACTTAACATTTTTGAAGCAAAATTGAAACAGTTCATGCATGACTTTGTTTACATCCTTGAGTGAGTTTTCTTAGTTTGATCTTAATTATTCAAAAATTATGAATATTAGGGTATTATTGGACACATATTTACACAAAATAGGTGATGACATGTTCTCCAATGCTACATGGTTCCTCAACTATGACCTTTATATTCAAAATATTCAGCATGATTTATTTCTCACAAGCATAGTATAGTTTAGATGTTTACTTACTGTTTCCTAGTTATTAGTTTGACTAGTATCCAGAGAACCATATATGGGCCCTATAGGTTTGGCCTGACTACTTATGCCCTTAGCTGAATATATGTGAGGAGTTTTGCGTGCAATCCTCATGTTTATATAGAAGCATTGTCATTGTTTAATCTATGTGATAGATTTTTCAAGTTTTAATTATTCGTTCTTAATGTTTAAATATGCAAATTTTTGGTTTTGATTGAATGATGATGGGAACATTCGTGCTTTATCTGAAAGGCATTAAGCTCACTAACATTTGAGGAATTTGTTGAGGTATAATATGTATATTATTCTCGTATATTGTATAAGGGTAGTTGTGTGGTAGTTTAACTAGTAAATATTCATGCAGAAAATGAAACCTCAAAGAAAGCAAACTCAAATGCAAGAAAGATCTAGAACTCCGATCAAATACTTATTTTTGGTCTCCCTTGTGTGGTCTTTACTAATAATATGGAGTCCTTTCTATAAATTCTATGTTGATGGTTTTCTTCTAATTATTTTAATTCCTGCTAATGATTGCTTGCACAATCTAGGTGCAACTGCCCTGTTTATCATTGCCATCTATTGTCATTTGTTTTGTAACCAACATCAAAGGAAGTTTCAATGGAAACTATATTTTAGTTGAAATGTATGGAGTTTTTTTTTTAATTTTTAATTTTTTTTATTAATAATAGAATCGAAATGGAATTTTGGCTCACAACTAGATATTTTGGAGGATAAGTATTGCCAATGCCTTGCAATATAAAGTCAATGTTGTGAGCAGCTTTTGGTAATCCTGTGTTTGAGGTTGTTTTGCTTTTAGTTTTCTTGCTGTGTCTAGGTTTCTTTAATGATTATGAATTGTAACCAATTCAATTACTAACCTAATAAATGAAAAATGGTTAGGCAACATCTTTCGATTTTTATTCACCAAATTCTATTTAATTCCAACCATCAGACCATGCATTTACTTGATTGTTTTCTTATTTGTCCCAACCAATCATTCTTGAAGTGTGGAATGATCTTATAGAAGCTAAAAAGAATATCTTAGTTTGAATCCTATAGTCTGTAGTTTATAGCTGTATATAGTTAATAGCTACAATTATGGAACTATGCTATCTCTCATATGTAGATTTATGATTTACTAATTAGATGTGTTTTATTTGATATTTTTTAGGTTTCAATGTGTTATCTTATATTTTGGTTATTGCTTATCAATATCCTAACTACTAGTTGAAATGCCCTCATTTGTAGGTGTGGAAAAGGTTCACCCAATTTGAACAAATATATGGAGATCTAGATAGCGTTATGAAGGTAATAGATTATCGTCTATTCTTAGTGAATATTTTTTTGCTAGCATAATTTGCACATTTTGAATTTTTTCTTCTTAAGCTTTTTCTTCTATTCCTATATATTTAAATTAATCATGATGTTATGATTTATTAGCCTATTAACTTTTCTAGTGGTTAGGAAAAATAAATAAATTTGGAATAAATAATAAAATTGGATAAAGAATATGTTTTGATAGATGTTGAAGTCAACTTCAAGTTAAAATTTTTTGTTGTAGTCTCATCTCTAGGTGAGTTAGATTATTACTTCTTTTTTTTTCTCTTCTGTTTTGAGGTGATAATATTAATGACAAATAGTGATTCGTTAATAGTAATTATACTAGGAATGAGGAAAACCAATGTAAACCTTCATCATCACTTTTTGTTGATAACCTTAATCATGTAACATATAGCTCTTAATATTCTTATCTCAAATCCAACTTGACACAATAGTTTGCAGAATATGTTATAGATAAAACATATTTTTCCTATGTTATTTGATGAATGCATAGCCTTTGTATGGGGTTTTGGAACATTGTTGAGGGCAAATGACATGCTGCAGGACTTGCAAATCTATTAGTCATTGGATTTTGGAGTCTTGTAACCATTTGCTAGAGTATTATTAGCCTGCTTTAATGGTTGAGGAGTGGTCGTTTATGCTTTTCGTGTAAGGTATTCAATTTGATAGGTCCGATCTAATCCTTTCACTTTTGGTCAGGTTTAAGCTAAAAAATTCCATCCGGATTCGGATTTGGTGGCATTTGCCCAATAACCGTGAAACTATTTTAAATATTTATACTTTTTACAATCCTCACTAGTTATGATTTTTAATATATTAGTAGTATTTATTATAATTATAAAATATGATATTTTATGTAACAATTTATATGTACTATAAATAATTGTCTTATAATTTCAAATAAATTATTTAAATAGATGTTATATGACTATGACATTTATAACAATTATGATATAATATAATTTTATTTAAAATGACCATCTTATATAGTTAATATAATAAGTACACTAAGTTAATATGTATAGTATATTAACTTTGATCATTAAGAATCATAACTAGTGAGTATCAATTAAGTACATCAAGTTAATATATAAATATATATAAAATATATTTACTTTGATCATTGAAAATAGCGAGGAGATAATAATATATAATAGCATTTGTACATATAAATATACCATATGAATCTTAGTAGTAATTTAATGTAAATAATAATAAACTATGTTAAGATATATACATATGTAGATAAATATTGTTATTGTAATAATGTAGTATGTAATTTTATATTAATTAATAAAATATTATTTTATTAACTAATATAAAAAGTATATATACTATATTATAATTAAATTATAATAATATTGTAATATATTATATACTAAATCTAATAATTTTATGATCTATGTTATATAGATTTAGTAAACAAAAATTTATTATAAATAATTTATTTGATAGGTTATCATATAAATAATCACATACAACCGATAACACATATTGTTTATAATGTGTAATAATTTACAAATGTTATCAATTTACAATCTATTAATTAAACAAAAATTTGGAATATTATAGTTTTACTTTATTAATATAATTTAATAATAAATATATGTTATTAGTATATATCTTCCACAAATCATATTAAATAATGAACATTAAATACTTTTATAATTTGAGGATGTTATAAGAAATATAAATTAAAGTTAATATAAAAAATAATGATATATTACATATACTACATAATTAATATTATATATTAACTAGTGTTTATCTTAATTATTTATAGTTTATATTTTGAATTTTATAATATAATAAATTACATGTTATTATTAATTTTAAATAAATTTATATGGATAAATTAATTAATCTAAATTAATATTAAAGTCTTATTATCTTTTCAAGAGGAGAATTTTATATGATATAAATTTAATAATAACTGTACATACTAATAATAGATATTTATACGGTATATATTATTTTTATAATTATTCTAATAGTATATTCTACTTTATTAGCTTATTCTATATATGATTAAGCTAAATTATTTTTAATATAATAAAATAATACAAACTTATAATATACATACTTATTAATATTTATATTCTTTTAAAAAATTATATTATAACATAAATCTATTATATGTAAGTTCAAATATATATAAGGATGCTTTTATAAATATGATATTTTGTATTATTTTATTGAATAATACTTATTTATTTATATATATAGCAATTATATAATAAACCATAAATGTTTATTAAATAATACAAAACAAGAGGATATGTGTGTTTTCAATATAGTGATAACAGTTCTTTGAACTTTGAAATACATGTGCATAATATATGCTTTAAACATAATAAATAATTAATATCATGAATATAAAAATCAATAACACATACAAAAATTTATATGCATTTAATATATAATAATTATGTCATAATAATAAATGTTATCTATATATATATCCGAATAAAGTTAATATAATTTATTGAACAAATGGATGGAGATCTAGATAGCATATTGAAAGTTAATAGTATTATTATTGTTTATTTTCTTGTGAATATTTTTTTGCTAGCATAGTGTGTACATTTAGAATTTTCTCTTAATTATTTTGAAGCTCTTCAGCCTTTTTTTCTATTCCTTTATATTTGAATTAACCATGATGCTATAATTTGTTAGCTTATTGTTAATAGTTTCTTTTGCATACCTTAGTTGTGGATTGGGCCATCTTAATTTAAATTCTTTAGTTAAATTTATGATTTTAACATCTATCTATTCATTTATAGTTGCTCCAATGGTTCGGAAAAATAAATAAATTTAAAATAAATAATGAAATTGGATAAAGAGTATGTTTGATAGGTGTTGAAGTCACAAATTCAAGTTAAAATTTTTAGTTGTAGTCTCATCCTTGAGTGAGTTAGATTATTACATTATTATTATTCTTTTTTATTTTTTGGGGTAATAAATTAATGACAAATAGTGATTCGTTAGTAGTAATTATACTAGGAAAGAGGACAATCACTATAAACCTCCCTCATCGCTTTTCCTAGATACTTCAATCGTGTAACATATAGCTGTTAATATTCTTCTCTCAAATTTAATTTGCCATAATAGTTTGTAGAGTATGTTATAAATATAACACATTTTTCCTATGTTATTTGATGAATGTATAGTCTTTGTGTGTGGTTTTTAAACATTGTTGAGGTCAAATGACTTGTTGCAAGACTCGCAAATTCGATCTAATTCTGTCATTTGTGTTGGGTTTAAACTAAAATATTCGACTCGGATTCAGGTTGGGTTGGGTTTGCTCAGTAACTGAGAAATTAATTTTGAATATTTATATATATTACGGTCCTCACTATTTATGATTTTTAATATATTATTAGTATTGTTATAATTATAAAATATGATATTATATGTAGCAATTTATATATACTTTAAATAATTATAAGTCTTATAGTTTCAAATAAATTGTTTAAATAGATGTTATACAACTATGACATTTATAATAATTATGATATAAAATAATTTTATTTAAAATGACTATCTTATATAGTTAATATCAAATAAGTACATTAAAGTTAATATATATAATATATTAACTTCGATAATATATATATAATATATTATATATATAATATATTAACTTCGATAATTAAAAATCATAACTAGTGAGGATCACCATAATAATATATAATTGCATTTGTACATATAAATATGCCTTATGAATCTTGAAAGTAATTTAATGTAAATAATAATAAATTATATTAAGATATATCCATATGTTGATAAATATTGTTATTGTTATAATATATATGTATATTTTATGTTAATTAATAAAATGTTATTTTATTAATTAATATTAAAATATATAGACTATGTTTTAATGAAATTATAATAATATTGTAATATATTATATACTAAATTTAATAATTTTATGCTCTATGTTATATAAGATTTAGTAAACAAAAAGTTATTTTAAATAATTTATTTGATAGGTTATCAAATAAATAATTCACTGACAACCAATTTATAACAAATTGTTTATAATGTGTGATAATTCACAAATGTTATCAATTTACAATTTCTTAAATAAACAAAAAATTGAAATATTATTGACTGATTTAATATAAAAATGATAGTCTATTATATTAACTTTATAGTATATTATATTAAGTATATAATAATATAATATTATAATTACTCATTTTATATAATGATGTATGAGAATAGAAACTACAAGTAAAAATATATAAATTATTGACTATAAATGTTTGGTTGTTATATTTTATATAATGATATATAATAATAGAAACAAAGTAGAAAATATATAAATTTTTATTGTAGATACTTGGTTGTAATGATTTAAACCCATATTAATTTAATACATATATATATTATATTATATTTTAAACATTAAGTTAATTTGTGACATTATGGAGTAATTTAATACAAAATTGATATGAACATATATTATTATACTTATCAAGTCATCATATATTTTAATGTTATATATATTAAATTTATGTAATTATATGTGTTTACTTGTTTATAACTTATAGTCTAATGTTATTATATAACCTAATTTATAATTTTAGGTTATATATGTGAAAAATAATAATATTATAAATAAAATATGATAATTTTTAACTTTTAACAACAGTCCTAAAATTTAAAAGTATATCTATATTTAAAGTGAACATGTAAGTTATTGTAAATTATTGTAAATTATTTCATACAATGTTATTAAATAATATGATAATTATATTATTAGGGTTAGATTGATAATTATTTAATTATTATTGTATTAATAAACATATATCAACAGTTTTTATGAACATATATATTCGTCAAATAATTCTTATTGGCACTAAATTAATTTTTATTTTTATATTTAATGAAATTATATGCACATAGGTAAATATTATGTATATTTTATATAATATTATTGTATTTTTTACATTAATGTAAGAAAAATATTTTCAAATAATTGATTATGTAATGATATAATTAATTTATATAACCAATTATAAAAATATTGTTATTATAATATATTTAATAATTAATACACCAATGCCATATGTTAATACAGCGTTATGTTACTTTTATGTTAATATGGCATTATGTATTTATTATATAATATTTTATTATATTACTTATGATTATTAATATTTTTGAATTTAAATACTAATATTAATATAAACTAATCAATATATACTATAATGATTATAATATGTATGTTAATTAGTATTTATTATTAAATTTAATGATTACAAATGCTATGTGTTAATATCGTATATAAATTAATCTTCAGCCCATAATATGATAACTTATAATGAGAAACTAATATAACTACGATAATTATTCAATTTAATTATAAATTATATAAATGTTATATATTTAATTAAAAAAACTGAATTATATAGTATGGAAGGTAAAGTAAACATATTATTATATAATTGTTATTAATTATGGAAGTTTTCATTGAGTAAATTATCTATATTATAATAATTATAGTATATTTAGATACTAATATAATATATGTATATTGTGTAATAAATTATTTACAATATAAATTTATTAATATATAATTATATTACATAAAAAGTAAATAATTTATATACTTTCACATTATAAATTAATTTAGGGTTGTCGATTTAGTATATAATATGTTAACTACTATAAATATATTATTTACATATATACTTTATTTAATAACATAGGATAACTTGTAAATATCAATTTTGACATTTATTGTCGATATATAAAAATTATATTACTAAATTCATATAACTATTCTTTTGTTTATGGACACTGTTTTATAATGATATTATTATTTCTATAGTAATATATAATTATTAACTGTGATAAATATTTACTATACTGTATTTTATTTATTTAAACTATATATATTATAGATATGAATTTCTATATAATAACTATACAAACATTTTGTATAATATATCTAATATATAGTATATAATTTATAATACAATTAATGTATAGCATTTATGAACATTACTTATTAATAATTACTGATCTAATATTATATAATTTTATATCATATAGTAATATATTAATTACAGTACAAATTCTACAATAGTTATGTAAATTAATAATGTAATTAAGAGAACATAAAAGAATTGTGATTTATATATAAATGCTATAAATAAATTATAGTAAATTATTAATTATTTAATAATAATTAATAATTTACTATAATTTATTTATAACTTATAACAAATAAGTAATAAAATTGAAACAATAATACAAAAACACACCTTTAACATTTGATTATATTTATAATAATATAAGTATCATATAGTAATATATTAATTACAGTACAAGTTCTACAATAGTCATGTAAATTAATAATATAATTACAGTATCATAATCGTGATTTATATATAAATGTGATTTATATATAAATGCCGTAAATAAATTATAGTAAATTAATAATAATTTATAATTTATTATAATTTATTTATAACTTATCACAAATAAATTATGAAATTGAAACAATAACTAAAAAAAAAAAACAAATAAATTTAAAAAAAAAACACGAATAACTTATCACAAATAAATTATATAATTAAACAATAATTAAAAAAAAAAACACACCTTTTACAGTTGATTATATTTATAATAATAGAATATATAAGTATTATAATTTATCTGAATATATTTATATGTAAATAATCAATAACTTACAAATAAATATACCTTATATAATAATTACAAATTAATCTATGTAATTATGTATAAAATTAATTTGTATGAACAATATTATGTTAATATTATTATATAAATTATTAATATGCTTATATTAACTCATATGAAGTTAGGGTTTGGCCGTGGAAAAATCATTATTATATAGGTAAAAGGTATATTCCACGATATAGTAGGATACCAATTTTATATCATTAGTTTACATATAGCATATATACAAAACTAATAGGTAATATTATTTATGTTTGGTATATAATAATGCTACTATATATATAATAACTAGTATGTTTTTATCTATATATATAATTATATTTAATTATTATAATTATGGTTATAGATTGATATCATTATAACTATATATTAAAATATGAATATTGATATATGTGATTGTAAATTGATTATTAGTAATATATAACATAATTATTATTAAATTTAATATACATATTGAATAATAATTTTGTTATTGTAATTATATCATATTTATAATATTATTTAATAGCATGCATGCATTATTTATTATATAGTGGCCAATTTATCATGATAATTTACTGTAATTTATTTAATATAAATGGACATTGATTTTTTTTGAAGAAAATGTACATTGATAGTTTATATATCATAAATTATCAATGTGAATTTAATTAATGATATTTGAATATAAAAGTATGTTTAAAAATAATTTATGTTGTATATAATTTTATTTTATTAATACAATTTAATATTTAATACATGTCATTCATATAGATCATCCACAATATCATATTAAATAATGCACATTAGATACTTTGATAATTTATGAGTATGTTTATATAATACTTTAATCGGTTTTCATAATTGAAAACCAATCCGGCCCAAATTGATTGTATAAACTGACATAAATCGTCTTATATCGGGTCGGTTTGGGTCGGGTTGGTTTTTTTGGTTTTGGCCTTAATTGGGCCTCCAATTAACACTTTCCTTTCTCTCATTCCAGCCTACAAATAATTTTCTCCTCAATACATAATTTTCCCTCTTATTCGCACACAGAAAATCATTCACATAAGTTTCAAACACCCATAAAAAAATAACCCACACATCACACTAGAAAAGCCAAATTTAGAAAAAAAAAAATCAGAGTGAATGCAAGAAGAAAAAAATAAGTGACTGCAAGTCTATAACCAGAGTGAATGTGGGGAGAAAAAATCAGTGACTGCAAATTCTGCAAGGATGTAATCTCACCTCCATCTCACTATCGCCAACCAACATAATCAGCTAATCACCATGCCCTTCTCAGCATAACCAACACCCAACGTGGAACCACCTCTTGGGCCCATTCACTCCTGCCATCCACCGCCACCAAGCCCACCACTATCAGGTCCACCACCTCAAAATCTGAACTCTCTGCTAGGAAGTCGCAAACGTACACTCTCTCACCAATTTCTTCACCATCGCTCTCTCATTTTCTCTCATTTTCTTCCTCTCGATCTGGTGAGTGGGATGATGGGTTTGCACGACGGAAGAGTTACAGATCCGATGAGGGTGCAGTGAAGTGGTGAATGGGTGATGTAAAGGTAGATGCTCTCTTCTTCTTCCTCTCGATCTGGTGAGTAAAGTGATTGGTTTGCGCGATGGACGAGTTACGGATCCGACGAGGGTGCAGTGAAGTGGTTAATGAATGATTTGAAAGTAGATGGAGATGCTCTCTTCTTCTTCCTCTCGATCTGGTGAGTGAAGTGATTGGTTTGCGCGATGGATGAGTTACGGATCCGACGAGGGTGCAGTGAAGTGGTTAATGAATGATTTGAAAGTAGATGGGGGCAGGAAGGTGATGCTCGAGCAGCTGAGGGTTGAGAAATATAAGATGAAGGTGTATGGTGTTTAGGGTTTGGCATTTATATAGTGTCGGTTTTCGGGTCGGTTCGGGTTTTTGACCCAAAACCGACTCGAAACCGATATTAGTCGGTTATTTGTTTTAAGACCGACCTGACCCAAACTATTAATGAAAACCTATAATTTCGGGTCGGTTCGGTCTCGATTATTTTGCCCACCCCTAATTGTAACAAATATATATTAAATTTAATATAAAAAATAAAGATATATTACATACTATATAACACATGACGTAATTAATATTATATATATTAACTATTGTGTTTATCTTAATTATATGTTATATAATTAATAGTTATAGTTCATATATACAAATTCTAAGTATTATATTGTAATATAGTAAATTATATGTAGTTATTATTAATTTTAAATAAATTTATATTGATAAATTAATCAACTTATATTAATATTAAAGTCTTATTATTATTATTATTTTGTATAAGGTTATTGATCAAAGTCAATGTACTATTAAAAATTAATAAAAACTTACAAAAAGAGAACAAGGCGGAAAGCTCATACAAAAATAAGAATCAACCAAAGAGGGAAAATCGACCAAGGGAAGAGGTAGGTAGCAGAAGATTCAATCGAAACTAAAACTTTGCAAAACTATTCCTATAGTAGATCTCATTAAAAGATCTTATTAGAAAAACTCATTGGGAAAAGAAGAGAATTTTATATGATATGAATTTAAAAACAACCATATTTGTTGTATTATCATAAAATATAAACTAATTGCATGATAGTTTTTGGTACATACTAATAGTAGATATTTATATAGTATATATTATTTTTATAATTGCACTAGTAGTATATTCTACTTTATCAACTAATTTTATATTTTATTAAGCCAAATTATTTTTAATATAATAAAATGATACAAACTTATAATTTACATACTTATTAATATTTATATTCTTTCAAAAAAAATTACATTATGACATACTCTAATATATATATAAATATAAAAGTACAAATATATATAAGGATACATTTATAAATATCATATTTTGTATTATTTTATTTAATAATACTTATATTTATTTATTTGTATATAGCAATTATATAATATTCTATATATGTTTATTAAATAATACAAAATAAGAGGATATGTGTGTTTTCAATATAGTGATAACAATTCTTTGAACTTTAAAATACACGTGCATATTATCTACTTTTAACATAATAAATAATTAATATCATGAATATGCTCGTCAATAACTCGTATAGAAATTTATATTTATTTAATATATAATAATTATGTCATAATAATAAATGTTATCTACATATATATATAAGAATAAAGTTAATATAATTTATTGAACAAATTTATGGAGATCTAGATAGCATGTTAAACGTAATAGTATTATTATTGTTTATTTTCTTGGGAATATTTTTTTGTTGGCATAGTGTGCACATTTAGAATTTTCTCTCAATTATTTTTAAGCTCTTCAACCTTTTCTTCTATTTCTTTATATTTGAGTAAACCATGATGCTATAATTTGTTAGCCTATTATTAATAGTTTATTCAGCATAATTTAGTTGTGGGTTGGATTGTCTTAACTCAAATTCTTTAGTTAAATTTATGATTTTGACATCTATCTGTTTATTTATTGTTGGTCTTGTGGTTAGGAAAAGTAAATAAATTTGGAATAAATAATAAAATTGGTTAAAGAATATGTTTGATAAACGTTGAAGCCACAAATTAGTTATAGTCTAATCCTTGAGTGAAAGAGATTATGTCTTCTGAGGGGACTCTATTAGGATAATGACTATAACGAATAAAGCACTTAAGGAGAGATAGACCTGGCCTGAAATAGAGCTCCCACACTGAACCTGGCCTCTCTGAACAATAATCTTAACACAGTCACCACAATTTGAATCTCTCAAGTTACCCTCCCATCGGGTTAACAAGTAGACAAATTTTTAGCTACTAGTATAGAATCCATGGGTGGTCTCTATGGTCTTGTCATATAGCTCATTGAGAGAACCGACAGTTTGTTTGTATTTGTGATTTAGAGATAGAGAGTGATGAAGAAGAGTTTCAATTTATTTTTAATTTATTTTTCATGTTTAATTGTTAATTTTAAATTATTTTTTATTTTTAAAATAATAAATTTCAAATTATTTTTCATCTTTTTATTTTAATTTATTTTTCTTTTTAAATGTTTAATTTATTTTTCATATTTTAAAAATTAAGAAAAAATCTATGTTATCCATCTCTTAAATGAATGGTGGAGATGCATTTTTAATTTTTAATTTTTAATTTATTTAACGTTATTTAATTCAATTAATTTTTAATTTTAATTTTTTTTTATCTTATTCAAGGGTAAATTTGTCATTTGACCAAAATTCCAAATCAATCGTAAAAGTTAACTAAAGTCAGCTAATGGTGTGAGGGCTTGGTATGATAAAAAGAGAAATGTGTTTGCGTTTGTTTTTATACGAGCCTTAGGGGGGTGTCTTGCTCTTTCTTTTATGTTACTTATAGTTATTAATATTTTTAAATTTAAATACTAATTTGTTTTTTAGTGTGAAAAGTAAATAGTATTACTGAAGATTGAATAATAACTTTTTTTTTTCCTTATCTTTGATGTATAGTAATTTTTTCTTTAATTTTTTAAAATTAAAATTGTTTGAAAATTAGTAACATTACATTTATATTCTTTTACTAGTAATTATTATGTAACTTCATTTAATATAATACAAACAATTATAATAAATTATTTAACAAATACTAAAACACTTTTATGTAAATTGTTGACGATCGGAATCGATCAACATCCGGTCGGGGGTCGGAACCTCGTCGACGGAACGATTTATGTGGGGTCGGCCCGTAGACCGTTGAACCTCTTTTGGCCTCTTGGGGTTGCGTCCAGAGTTGAACCCTCAACCTTATAGGTGTTATTGGTGTATAACTCCTACTACCAAGCTGAGTCATTAAAACGCGCGTTTTAATGTTGACAATCGGAATCGGTCAACACCTGGTCGGGGGTCGGAACCTCGCCGACGGAACGATTTATGTGGGGTCGGCCCGTAGACCGTTGAACCCCTTTTGGCCTCTTGGGGTCGCGTTCAGAGTTGAACCCTCAACCTTATAGGTGTTATTGGTGTGCAACTCCTACCATCAAGCTGGAAAATGTCAACGTTGGAATTCAGTCGACGGGTAATCAATGTCCAATACCTACAATCAATGTGAGAAAGCAAAAATGCCAAGAAAGGACACAGACAAATACCGAGAATCAAACGAGGAACACAAAGCTTTTACGTGGTTCGGTAATAATAGGCCTACGTCCACGACTGTCTATCTCTTAAATTCTGCAGAGTGACAGTATATTATTGATTATTCTCTGATCATGTTACAATGATTTTAATCCCTATTTATAGGGAAAGAGGCGTTACAATTCTGGTTGTAGCAAATCAGGAAAAGAATCCTGAATTAATTACACTTCCCAAATAATCAGAAAAAATAAGAAAAAGAATTATAAATTAATTACACTTCCTAATATGTTTGAATAATATCAAGAAACTGCTTCCATAAAATCAGGGATGATGTTGATTCGGTTTGAATTTGAATAAATTTCCGTATCTGATGAGGAAATCACGGTTTGATTGGGTAACTGCCATATTCGGAGAGAGAATCATGGTTGAATTAGGTAACTACTTGTTCTGAAAGATACTGCATTTATTACGCTTCTAAACGAGCTGACGTTCTATGACGGTCTGTGAACTGGAGCTCGCATAGCGAACTACGTATGAGGCGAACTTATAGAGAGAGCTGAATCTTGGCTGTGTCAGGAGCTCGCTGGGCTTAGAGTCATCTGGGCCTCGGCTGATGGGTCTTGACTGGGTTGACTTTTATCGGGCCTTCTTATTGGGTCTAAATTGGGCTTTTACCAGCTCATTGAATGAGTTCGAAAAATACATACAACATCAGCCCCCCAGCTCGCAGTTCGCTCTGCGGACTAGGAGCTTGAACTTGTTGGTAAAAGCTGGCTTCCTTGGCACGCTAACCTTCATAACTGCTTCTGTGCATTTTCAAATTCCATCTTTTCAGTTGCGATACGTGGCAGTCATGCAGAAGATAACTGAAACGACGCCTATATGTCCCTTACACGCGCATTTAATGCGCACGTCTTTCAACTGACGGCTACATGATTACAAGGTCGTACCTCGCGCTGCACCGTTGGATTAATGACGGTTATATAGCAGACAGATCTAATGGCTGGGGTTCAAGCTCGCTTGTCTATATAAAATGATGGACCCATTTCATTTTCTTCTTTC
The DNA here is from genome assembly GCA_019925255.1 of Litchi chinensis. Lineage (NCBI taxonomy): Eukaryota > Viridiplantae > Streptophyta > Magnoliopsida > Sapindales > Sapindaceae > Litchi > Litchi chinensis. The sequence goes on along the minus strand of CM034465.1, from coordinate 6,271,625 downwards.
ATCTGTCATTTTCTTTCAAAGCAATCAAGTATTCAAGCATTCAAGCAACCAGGACCTACTGCCTTTTCACAAAATCAACATCCTCATTCGCCCTTTTTCACTCTCATCAACGATTCAAGGTAAAGCATCTTTTTCTTCAAACTTTTTGTTTTTGGTTTATTTTCGTTGAGTTGATATTGAGTCGTGCTTGTATCTGATCATCCTTGTGTATGTGATGGTTTGAATATGTTATGCTCTTGATATCAAATTGTTGCTGTTGCTTGAATATCACTTGAACATAGCATGTTTGTTGTTGTCGAGTCCTTCTGATCATTGTTGAATCTCGTTGCTATGGGTTCTTTGTTTGAACGTGACTTTTCAACTTTTGTTGGTTTGATCTGGTTTTTTACTTGTTCACGACTGGACTACTGTTTGTGACTTGTAATGCATACTTGACTGTTGATTTAGGATTGTTGTAGTCTTGTTAGCTCGCAGGTCGTTGCTTTTGTTGACTGAACCCTCCATTACATAGTCTGACTGTTTTCTTTTGTTCAGATGTCCTCAAGCGGAGCTCGCAAGGGAATTATTTCAAGCAGTGAAGCTCGTGAGCGAGATGAAGCCCGAGCACATGCTAGACAGGGAAGAGAAGCTCGGGATACATTCACTCATCATCCTTCATCGTTAAAGCGTCCTGAGGTGGAAGGACTTATCACTCAATTCCACATCCCTTTGGGTTGTCGTGCATTGCTGCCTGATTCAAAGAATCATGCATGTTATCCACCAAGGGGATACGTCGCCGTCAGTGTTCAACATTTCGAGCAGGGACTACGGTTCTCCATTCAACCGTACTTGATCGCATTTCTCAACAAGGTCAAACTCGCCTCATTCCAGTTAATTCCAAACTCTTACGCACTGCTGACCTCGCTGGCTGTGGCCTTTCTCAGGGACGACCTTCTTCCCCCTACTCCAAAAATTATACAGCAGTTCTACTCCTTCAAGGCTCTGAGCATAGCAGAAGGAGAAAAACCGGAGGGCATTTATTACCTCACAGCCCGTCCGTCGAAATACAAAGATCTCTTGCCCAAAGGAGAAGCGAAGGGTAAGTCCAACGTCGGGCCATATAAGACGAGCTGGTTCTATGTCTCGTGTCCCTCCCTTGCAGGTCTTCAAAATTTCAGCTTCGTCTTGAAACCAGGTATACATAAAGGAAATATAGCAAGCTGATTTTATTTTATATTATTATTATTATTTTTTATTATAATGATTTGCTTTGCAGCGTTGAAAATGGACGAGTCTCCTCTTAGCAGCGAGGAAAAACGAGCTCTTGACAAGCTCGCAAATTTAGAGGACGCGGGAATCAGCAGTAAATTTGACGATGTTGTCTTAGAGCTTATGACCTTGCTCCTCCTAAGGAATCCCCTTTTCTGCGATCTGAGGAAGACATAGGCAAGACCAGCGATAACCCTAGACTTCCTTCTATTTTTGAAGTTCCAGTTCAGGTGGGGGACACGCCTGCTTCCCGACCTCTGCAACCAGTCTCTACACAAGTAGTGGGTACAACTCGTTCACCTTCTCCAGCTCGAAAGGCTTCTACCCAAGGTGCTCCTGCTCGCGCCTCACCTAAGGCGAAATCGTCTTCAGCTCGCGCCCCATCAAAGGGCGCATCTCGAAAAATTATTTCTCCGGCTCCTACCCCAGCTCGGACAGGATCAGATCCAGCCCACACAGCCTCTACTATACAAGTTGACTCATCCTCTTCCCCACATCACACAATTTATCCCAGGGACTTCATTGCCATTTTCAGCTCGCGTTCCAGCCCCTGTTCCTTCCTCTGGGCGAATTCCAGCCAATAGGAGGAAACTTATTCTTTTGAAATCTCCTCCTGCAAGTCTTGCCGTATCTCTAGCCTCTTCGACTCCTTCAACGAAACGGCCTGCTGAGGCCTTAGCCACTCCAGCGGCCCCTTCAAAATGCTCAAAATCATCTGCGAAGGACCAGGCTTCTGCGGTCGCTGTTTTCAACGAAGTGCCTACTGCTGCTGAGGCCACTGCTCCTTCAACCATTGCTCCTTCAACCGCTGCTCCCAGCGAAGTGCCTCTTGCTGCTGGTTCTTCAGGTCTTCAACTGACTCCAGGTTCCAGTTCGCAGCCTGAAAAAGGAGACGCTCCTCCTAAGGTAGCTTCCCAGGCAACCCGAGATGGCCCCAGCGGGCATGTAACTAGACGTATTGTTACTTCGCGACGTGGTACTTACTCAACTAATGTGTCTGATCTCCCGGAGCGTGAAAGAACTCCTTCCCCTACAAGACCAGAAACCGAGCTCGGGCCTGGGGGAAGATATTTGACTTCCTTTATTGATAACTGGGCATCCATTATGTTTACTCATGCAAGAGTCTTGGAGAATCAGTCTCTTTAGGGTTTGGAGCTGGATGAATTCGCAGCTCGTCATTCGATGCTGGTAAGTCATTTTTCTTTTTCCCCCGGCCTCTTTTTCTTCATCGCATATTAATTCGCAAAATTTTCAGGCTGCCTTGCTGCAATGAAGCAATGGAGGATGACCAAGATCAATGAAGATCGAATAATGAAGCTGCGAAGTGAGCTGGAGGTCGCTAACGATGAGATAGCGTCCTTGGCTGAGCGAACCATAGAGAATTTTGAGGCTCAGATGGCTGCGGCGAATGAGGCTAAACAGGCTGTCGAAAAAGCTCTATTGGAAATACAACAAGAGCGCGACATGCAAAGAAAAGTGTTGGAGCAGACTGACCAGCGGGTTGAGCTAGCCCAGAAAGCTGCCGAGGACCACAAGGCACAATTAACTGCAGCAATAGAAGAGCTGAGGCAGTCCGAGTAGCGGGCTGAGCCGGCCGAGCAGCAAGCTGTAACCGCCGAGGATAAAATCGAAGTGCTCGATCGCCAAGTCGAGGCTGCGGCGGAGTGGGCTGAAGAGGCAGAAAGCCGAGCCGAAGTGCTTAGACAACAAGTAGGGGAAGCCATACAGCGGGCTGAGGTTGCAGAGAAGCAAATAGAGGCTATGCAGAAAGAAGCTGAGGTCGTCAATCGTCACGCTGATAATGCCTTTAAAGAGCTAACGGTCTTCAGAGAGCAAGCTGCTCGAGAATTGGAAGTGCAGGTTGCAGATACAAGGGACGAGGCTGAGGAAAGAACAGGCCGCGACTTCCTCTACACATTGTGGATGTCCCATTCGGAGATGAATTTTTCTATCTTTGAGGACATAGGACTTGAAACCGTTGAGGATTTTAAAACAAGAGCTGCCTCGACTTCAGTTGATCCAATCCTCCTATCAGAGCAAGCACCTGGCGTGACCTCCCAAACTGAGCCAGCTATCGGCCTCGATCCCCCTGGAATGTCTTCTTCTAATGAAGACCCTTTAACAAGCCCAGACCCTTCAGCTCAAGATTAAGAACTCGCTTTCTTTTCTTTTTACTTGTATTTTTTCAGCTTTTAACTTATAAACAACTCTCACACTTAATGAAATTTCTTTCATTATTTCTTCTGTGTTTGAACGCATTTAAGCTATTGTGTATAACATAGTTTAAGCTCTTCATCTTTAGAGTTATCATATTCCTCGCGAGCTGATCATCAACGAGCTCTAAATCTGATAATGCATTAAGTTAATGAAATGTTGTAAAAATAAATGGTTGATCATTTAGAATGTTAACGAGCTATGCAAGGGTCGTCACCTCGCCTGCTTTTTAGGCTCATTTGACGAGCTATGCAGAGACACTTAGTCATCTGCTTTTTAGACTCTTTTGGCGAGCTATGCAGGGGTCGTTACCTCAACTGCTTTTTAGGCTATTCATTAGCGAGCTATTAAGCTCGGAGCTCGTTAGCCCTAGTGAAATGAGTTGAGTCACGAGCTGGGAAAATGGAGCTTTCATTAACTAGGATGATTTTGAATTACATATTACAAAGAGTTTACTGATAATAAGGACGCAGATGCTCGGCATTCCATGCTCGAGGAACTTCAGCTCCATTTTCATTAGCTAAATGATAAGCCCCATTCCCCAAGCTTATTTTGACAACATACAGTCCTTCCCAGTTCGGGCCTAAGGATCAATCACTTGGTTTGCGGGCTCCAGGCAGATGAGACGCAAAACTAAGTCTCCAATATTGAATTTGCGAATCCGAGCATACTTGTTGTAGTACCTCACTATTCTCTGCTGATAGACAGCTACTCTCAACCTGGTCGTTTCCCTGGTTTCTTCAAGCAGGTCCAAGTTTGTTGCAAGCAGTTGATCGTTGTCATTTTGATTGAAGGTTGCTCTTCTTTGCGAGGTGACTTCAAACTCAGCTGGGATCATAGCCTCAGATCCATACACCATTGAGAATGGGGTCTTGCCAGTGAAGCTGCGAGCTGTGGTTCTGTAAGACCACAATACTTTCTGGAGTTCATCTACCCATGCTCATTTCTTTGCTTCCAGTTTCATTTTCAGGGTCTGCTTGATAATCTTGTTCACAGCTTCAACTTGACCATTGGCTTGTGGATGGTCTACTGCTGAGAAGCTTTTAACGATCTTGAGGTCGTTGCAGAACCTGAGAAACTGCTCGCTGCTGAACTGAGTCCCATTATCAGTTACGATTTGTTGTGGGACTCCAAATCTGCAAATGATATTACTCCACACAAACTTCTCAATCTTCGTTGTGGAGATTTCAGCTAACTCCTTTGCTTCCGCCCACTTGGTGAAGTAGTCCACTGCAACCACTGCATGTTTGCATCTTCCACGAGCCATTGGTAGAGGTCCAATCAAATCCATCCCCCAAATGGCAAAGGGTCATGGGCTCACCATTTGTTGGAGATATGCTGGTGGAGCTCGTGGAATTTGGGCAAACCTCTGACACTTGTCGCATTTCTTCACTAAGTTAATGGCGTCCTGCCTCATGGTGGGCCAGTAGAAGCCTTGACGAAGTGCCTTCTGAGCTAGAGACAGTCCCCTAGCGTGGTTCCCGCAGTGACCTTCATGTATCTGTCTTAGTACTGTTTCACACTCAGGGCCATCAATGCATCTTAACAGTGAAGTTGAGAACCCTTTCTTGTACAAGGCATCATCATAGATGCAGTACCTGACTGCTTTAGCTCGTAGACGCCGGGTTTCCAGCTTGTTACTTGGCAGCTTTCCATCCTGCAAATAATTGAGAATTGAGCTCATCCATGAGTCAGGCTGCACAGATATTGCCATTAGTGAATTCTTCTCTTCCGTACTTGGAGCTGGTAGAAATTCAACTGGGATTGCCCCAAGAAAGTCTGCATCTCGGGTGGTTGCCAAGCGAGCTAAAGCATCTGCATGCGCATTCTGAGCTCGTGGAATCTGCTTCACTTCGTACTTCTGAAATGCGCCTAGCAGTTCGTGAACTTTCTGGAGGTAGAAGGCCATTTTTGGTCCCTTGGCTTGATATTCCCCCAATACGTGGTAGACAACGAGCTGTGAGTCGCTGAAGACTTTCAAGCGTTCAGCTCGCATTTCTTTAGCCAAACGCAGTCCCGCGAGCAGAGCTTCATACTCAGCCTTATTGTTTGTTGCCTGAAACCCAAACCTTAAGGCACAAAGGATTTTGTGACCTTCAGGACTGATCAGCAGAATCCCAGCTCCAGCTCTCTGCTCGCTTGATGATCCATCAACATAAAGCTCCTAGGTTGGACCTTCAGAAGATTCAGCTTCATCATCTATAGGTCCGGTAAACTTTGAAATGAAGTCTGCCAGGGCCTGAGCTTTGATAGCGGTCCTTGGTTTGAACTGGATATCGAACTGTGCGAGCTCCACTGCCCATTTCAACAAGCGACCTGAGGTATCTGCCTTTTGCAAGACTTGTTTCAACGGATATTGGGTGAGGACTTCAATTGTGTGAGCTTGAAAGTAAGGTCGCAGCTTCCTTGATGCGATCACCAGGCAATAAGTAAGTTTCTCCATCTGCGAGTACTTAGTTTCAGCATCTTGCAACCTTTTGCTTATATAGTAAACTGGAAGCTGCGTCTTTTCTTCTTCCCTCACCAGTACAACACTCAAAGCTTGCTGAGACACCCCCAAATATAGAATCAGCCTTTCTCCTTCTTTGGGCTTAGAGAGGAGCGGAGCTCGCCCCATGTATTCTTTCAACTGCTGGAAGGCAACTTCACACTGCTCTGTCCACTTGAAACTTTTGGCTTTCTTCAAAATATCAAAGAAAGGAATGCACTTATCAGTAGCTTTCGAGATGAACCTGCTCAGTGCTGCGACTTGGCCATTGAGACTCTGTACATCTTTCACCCTGGTTGGCAATCTCATGTCGATCAATGCTTTGATCTTCTCAGGGTTTGCTTCAATTCCTCTACTGTTGACCATGAAGCCTAGAAACTTCCCAGAAGCTACTCCAAATGCACATTTGAGTGGATTTAACTTTATTTGGTAGCTTCTTAGAATCCGGAACATCTCTTTCAGGTCGTGTACATGGTCACCTATCTGCTTGGATTTCACCAGCATATCGTCACATAGACCTCTATGGTCTTTCCAATTTGCTCCTCGAACATCATGTTTACCAAGCGTTGATAGGTCGCTCCAGCATTTTTCAATCCGAAGGGCATCACCTTGTAGCAATATAAGCCACGATCAGTCATGAACGAGGTGTGCTCTTCGTCCTCGGGATTCATGAGAATCTGGTTATATCCTGAATACACGTCCATGAAGCTCAGGAGCTCGTGGCCAGCAGTAGCATCCACGAGCTAATCTATTCTTGGCAGTGGAAAACTGTCTTTTGGGCATGCTTTGTTCAGGTCAGTGAAGTCGATGCAAGTTCTCCACTTTCCGTTCTTTTTCTTCACTAGCACAGGGTTGGCGACCCGACCCTGTGCTTCTCTGATGAACTTGTTAACCAGCAGCTTGTCTACCTCCTCTTTTAGTGCTAAGTAACGTTCCCCTGTCATTGCCCTTCTCTTTTGGCGAACTGGCTTGAAATGAGGATCAATGTTAAGCCTGTGAGACATCACCTTTGGATCTATTCCCACCATATCCTCATGATTCCATGCAAACACATCCAAGTTCGCCTTTAAGAAGTCAGCGAGCTGGGTTCTCAGTTCCGGAGCTAATCTTTTCCCAGCTTCAAGCATCGCTCCGGATTTACCTCGCTGACTTGTACATCTTCTAATTCCTCAATTGGACCGGTAGCTCGGTCTGCATCTACCTCGCGAGGGTCCAAGTCGTGACTGACTCCTTTCTCAGTCATAGCTTGTGACTCGCCCCCTGAGACCATGTTTACTTTCTTTTCTCTCACGCACATCTTCACAGCGTCTTCGTAGCAGCGTCTTGCTAAATGCTGCTCTCCTCGAACACATCCGATGCCATTAGGAGTTGGGAACTTAATTGTGAGAGTTCTGGTCGAAGTAACCACGTCCAACTCGTTCATGGCAGGTCTCCCGAGGACCACATTATATACTGATGGGCAGTCAATTATAAAAAAATCTGTCAGGGTTATTGCTTGACGACCTGCCTCCCCAAGAGTCAATGGCAACTTAATCTGCCCCACTGGTACTACAACATCTCCAGTGAATCCATATAAAGGCTCCGGGGATGGTCTCATTTGTTCTGCTCGCAGCCCATCTGATCAAAACAGCTCCTATACATCACGTTCACCGAGCTTCCAGTATCAATCATGATGCGCCTAACTTCCACATTGCTGATTTTAGCTCGTATAACCAATGCATCGTTATGAGACCAGATCACTCCTCTAGCATCTTCATCTGTAAATACAATCTCGTCCGAGGTCGGCTTTGCTCTTTTGGCAGGTCCCTCTGACCTATTGAGCTGAAACGAATGATTCGTTTCTCGGATGTACCTCTCGTGCGATCTGTTGGAATCACCTGCGATATGGGGGCCACCATAAATGGTAAAAATGGTTTTTACCGCAGGTTCATGATCTGGCTCGGAAGCTCGTTGGGGCTGTTGTTGATGTGTTGGCTGTTAGTGAGGTCGTTGTTGTGGAGGTCGTGAATCTGTGGGTCTTGCTACATAGTCTCCCAGGCGACCTCGCCTGATCAATTTCTCAATGGCGTTTTTCAACGCCCAGCAATCTGAAGTACTGTGCCCGACCTCATTATGATAGGCACAGAACTTGCTCTGATCTCTTTGCTGAATTGGAGCCCTTAAGGGATCGGGCCTCCCAAAATCTTCCCTGTTTCTTTTTGCAGCGTAAATCCTGTCCGGTGAAGCCGTCAGGACGCTGTATCCTTCATAACGACCTTGACGTCGAGGTCGCTCGTATCTTGGCTCTCTCCTCGCCTTCTTAGCGATCTGGTTACTTGAGCCACTATTTCTTCCTTCTTCGTTCTTGCCATTGTTTCTCCTTTTTGGCTGGCTGGAACTGCCCGCTTCATTCTTTTGGTTCTGTTTCTTTGGGCCGAAGGTTTCTTCCCACCTGATCTCTTTCGCAGCTCGCTTGTAGAACTCTCTCAGATCCTTCACTGGGGACTTGTAAATGCTCTCGTACAACTTTCCATCCTTGCGCAGCCCAGCTGAGATCGCTGTCAGAATGTTTTCATCTGATGAATGCTCGACATTCGCGACCTCGCGTCTGAACCTTGTGATATATTCTTTCAATGATTCACCCTGACACTGAAAGATTGTAGCTAGGTGGCAAGATGGAGCGAGCTGCCTTCTTAAAGCCCTGTACTGACTAACGAACTTCTGTTGGTATTGCTCCCAACTACCTATGCTGCGTGCTGGGAGATTCTTAAACCACGTCCTCGGAATATCCCCCAATGTAGCCGGGAATACACGGTACTTCACCATTGGATTTCCTGTCTGCAGATCCATCTGAACGTTGAAAGTGTCTAGATGTCATATGGATCACTGTCCCCATTATACTGCTGGATGTTTGGCATCTTGAACCTCGAGGGGAGAGGTTGTGTCTCAATCTCCCTTGTAAAGGGAGTCATTTTCCCGTAGTATCCACGCTGCTCCAGGGCTCCAGGTCGTGCCTCCAACTGCTGGACCCTTTGAAGGAGCTCCTCTACTTGGGGATCTCGAAGCTCGTATCTCCTCCTGTGATCATGACTAGGGGCAGGATGCTCTAGGTCATACATTTCGTCCTCTTCTAACAGACCCTCAGGTTGATAGGATCTTCCCTGCCTATGCTCATCATTAAACCGCCGAGCTGCAGCTCTGGCTCTATCATGGCCAACCTCTTCCCGTCGATTTCCATCCTGGCTCAACCTTACCACCAGGCTACCTGGGCGTGCGACCTCCCTTTCTTCCCGAACAGGGTGTCCTCCATCCCTAGAGCGCGCATTGGAGGAGCGAGCTGAACCTGCAGGTCATGGGACTTCCCTTGCCAGCTTTCAGGTATTTGCATCGCTTCATGCTGCTGGGGCATATGCCTTGGTGCCTGAACCTCAACCTTGGGCATGTTCTGTACTTGAGTCTATACCAACATATTGACGGCCTCTGTGAGTTGTCTGACCGTATCTTCCAACGCTTCTTGCCTCTGGATCAGCACATTCTGCCATTCGGCTAATAGGGCAATTGGAACTGTCTGACGGGGAGGCAAATGAGGGATACCTGTCGCGGCGCTGAGTGTCTATCCATGGGACGTGCCTGCTACATGCATGGGTGCATCCTGCATAGGCTGTAAGTTCTGCTGAGATTGGTTCATATGACTCTCCGCCTGGTCATCATCTCCAAAATTCCTGTTTGTTCTGGTCCTTGCCATGTTGTCAGAAATTGATAAACTGAGATGAAAAATATTACAGTTTGGGCCCTCATTCTAGCGCCAAAATGTCGACGTTGGAATTCAGTCAACGGGTAATCAATGCCTAATACCTGCAATCAATGTGAGAAAGCACAAATGCCAAGAAAGGACACAGACAAATACCGAGAATCAAACGAGGAACACAAAGCTTTTACGTGGTTCGGCAATAATAGGCTTACGTCCACGACTGTCTATCTCTTAAATTCTGCAGAGTGACAGTATATTATTGATTATTCTCTGATCATGTTACAATGATTTTAATCCCTATTTATAGGAAAAAATGTATTACAATTCTGGTTGTAGCAAATCAGGAAAAGAATCCTGAATCAATTACACTTCTCAAATAATCAGAAAAAATAAGGAAAAGAATTATAAATTAATTACACTTCCTAATATGTTTGAATAATATCAGGAAACTGCTTCCATAAAATCAGGGATGATGTTGATTCGGTTTGAATTTGAATAAACTTCCGTATCTGATGAGGAAATCACGGTTTAATTGGGTAACTGCCATATTCGGAGAGAGAATCATGGTTGAATTAGGTAATTACCTGTTCTGAAAGATACTGCATTTATTACGCTTCTGAGCGAGCTGATATTCTATGGCGGTCTGTGAACTGGAGCTCGCATAGCGAGCTACGTATGAGGCGAACTTATGGAGCAAGTTGAATCTTGACTGTGTCACGAGCTCACTGGGCTTAGAGTCATCTGGGCCTCGGCTGATGGGTCTTGACTGGGTTGACTTTTATCGAACTTTTTTATTGAGCCTAAATTGGGTTTTTACCAGCTCATTTAATGAGTCCGAAAAATACATACAACATAAATATTAATAATATTTTTAATTATAATTAAAGTATGATTAATTATTATAGTAAAGTATTTTTTTATGAGAATTATATATTCATAAATAAATTATTATAATAAAGTAAATTAAATTTATATATTTAAATAAAGATAAACTAAATGCTTATAAGTTGAATTACTATTGAAATTATAAAGTAATATATATTTTAGTCATTGCAATATTTCATTAATTATATTTAAAAAGAATCTATATAATGTAAAATTAGAATAAATTTGAAAATACGTTATTTTGGAAACGATAAATTTGGAATAATATATTTAAAAAATCATTAAGTGATTTGATATTCAGATAAAAGTTAAAAATTGTAGTTTTTTTTTTTTTTTTCAACAATTTTGAATGATTTTAAGTGGTTTGACCATTTAAAAAAACAAATAAAAGTTACTTAATGGATATAATTCAGGTATTTATAATAATATTATTTTTCACATACATAACCTAATTTATATTATCTTAATATATTATATTAGGTTGTATAATAACATAATAATATAAGTTATAAAATAAATTGTAGGTTATCTTAATAACATAATCATATAAGTTATCTTAATACAGGTTGTAAATGAAATTATATATATGATAAGCTATCAAATAAATTATTATAATAATTTTTTTCTTCTAAATCTTATATAATATAGATCATAAAATTATTACAATATTATATATAATTTAATTATAATATGATATATATTTTTATATTAATTAATAACATAATATTTTATTAATTAATGTAAAATATACATACGATATTATAACAATAATAATATTTGACTACATATGTATATGTCTGAATATAGTTTTTTTTTATTATTATTTACATTAAATTACTGTTAAAATTCATAAGGTGTATTTATATGTACAAATGCTATTATATATTATTATTGTGATCCCCACTAGTAATGATTTTTAATTATCAAAGTCAATATATTATATATATTAACTATATAAGTTGGTCATTTTAAATAAAATTATGTTATATCATAATTATTATAAATGTAATAGTTGTATAACATCTATTTAAATGATTTGAAATTGTAGACTTTAGAAATAATTGAGAAAAAATTCTAAATGTGTAGATTATGCCAACAAAAATATTCACAATAAAATAAACAATCATAATAAGGTACATTTATATGTACAAATGCTAGTATATATTATTATTGTGATATTCACTGGCTATGATTTTTAATTATCAAAGTTAATATACTATATATATATTATCTTAATGTACTTATTTGATATTAACTATATAAGATGGTCATTTTAAATAAAATTATGGTATATCATAATCATTATAAATTTCATAGTCATATGACATCTATTTAAACAATTTATTTCAATTTATAAGACATAATTAATTATTTTATATATAAATTGTTACATATAATATCATATTTTATAATTATAAGAAATACTAATAATATATTAAAAATTATAATTAGTGAGGACTGCAATATTTATAAATATTTAAAAATAATTTATCGGTTACTAGGCAAACCTAACGCAATCTGGATCTGGGTTGAATATTTTAGCTTAAGCCCAACCAAAAATGATAGGACCAAATCGAGTCTGTCGAGTTGGGTTACATATGCTCATAAATTAACCATCAATGAGTAATGTTCATCAATACCATATATTAATTATTTGATATTTACTGCAATATATTTATTTAACTATATATTATATAGATATGAATCTCTATATAATAACTATACAAACATTTTGTATAATATATCTACTATATAGTAAACATGTATTAGATAGTTAATAATTACATATTACTACAGTATATTCAAATAATAATATAATTATATAACATTGTCTATAAACAATAAAATAGTTATATGAATTTAGTAATGTAATTTATATATATTAATAATAATATCAAAATTCATATTTATAAGTTAAGTTATGCTATTAAATAAAGTATATATGTTAATAATATATTTATAATAGTTACCATATCCTCCACTAAATTGACAACCCTAAATTAATATATAATGTGGAAGTATATAAATTATTTAGTTTTAATGTAATATACTTATTTATTAATAAATTTATATTGTTTATGTAAATAATTTATTGCATACTACAGATAAATTATAGTATTATCTGAACATACTATAATTATCATAATATACATAATTTAGGCAATGAAAACTTTGATAATTGGTTACATAGTATATTTTAATTATAATTAATAATTATAACAATTATAGTATTACTTAATTTGTCTTCCGTACTATAGAATTCAGTTTGTTTATTAAATGTGTAACATTTATATAATTTATAACTAAATTAAATAATTATCATAGTTATAATAATTTATTATCATAAGTTATCATATTATGGGCCGAAGATTAATTTATATATGATATTAACATATAGCATTTGAGATCATTAAATTTAATAATATATACTAATTTACATATTATAATCATTATAATATATATTGATAAGTTAGTTTATGTTAATATTAGTATTTAAATTTAAAATATTAATACTTATAAGTAACATAATAATACTAATTATAATAGAAGGAATTGCATAATATCACATAGGTATGCTTAAAAAAAAAAAAAAAAAAAAAGCAGAAAAACATTTACCTTTTCATTACAACCAAACTCTCATACTGTTAGCTGACTTCTTTCAATTTGACAATTTTATCCGTGAATAAGACAAAAAATGATTAAGAATTAAAAACTAATTAATTAAGTAAAACTAAATAAATTAAAAATTAAAAGTGTGTCTCCACCGTCAATTTGCGTGATGGATGATAGAGATTTTTTTTAATTTTTTACAATATAAAAATAAACTAAACATTTAAAAAATGAAAAATTAATTAAAAAATTAGAAATTAAAATATGAAAAATAAATTAACAATTAACAACTAAAATATAAAAAATAAATTAAAAATTAAAAAAATAAATGAAAAATAAATTGAAACCCTTCTTCTTATTCACACACACTCTCTCCCTCTAAATTTAAAAAAGAAAAAAAAAAAGCTATCAGTTCTCTCTGACAAGCTATGTGGCAAGACAATAGCCTCCATAGTTCTGCTACTTGGGTGCTGCATTTTGTATGACGTTTTAGGCTTTGCTCAGATTTTAGGCTTGGAGATGCTCTACAAGACTTGTGGGGCTACAAATGTGGCAAAGAGTGAGTTTGAGGAAAGGAGAGATGTTGCCGTTCAAATCATGGAAAATGTAGTGGTCAGTGGCATGAATTCTATACTAGCTATAAATTTGTCTACTTGTTGGCCCAATGTGAAGGTGACTTGGGAGATTTAGACTGTGGTGACTTGTGTTAGAATTGCTATTCAGAGAGGCCAGGTTGAGTGTGCGAGCTCTATCATAGGCCAAATCTATCTCCATAAGTGTTTTATTAGTTATAGTTATTATCCTAATGGAGTTCCCCTAGAAGACACAATCTATTTCAATCAATGATGAACTATAACTAAAAATTTTAACTTGAATTTGTGACTTCAACATCTATCAAACATATATTCTTTATCCAGGGGTTATTATTTATTTCAAATTTATTTATTTTTCCTAACCATTGGACCAAGAGTAAATGAATAGATATGTCAAAATTATAAATTTAACTAAAGAATTTGATTCAAGACAGCTCAACCCACAACTAAATTACAGAAAAAACTATTAACAATAGGTTAACAAATCGTAGCATCATGATTCATTAAAATATAAAAGAATAGAAGAGAAGGTTGAAAAGCTTAAAAATAATTAAGAAAAATGCTAAATGTCCATACATTTGTTCAACAAATTATATTAACTTTATTCTTGTATATATGTTATCTAACATTTATTATTATGATATAATTATTATATATTAAATAAGTATAAATTTGTGTATGTGTTATTTACTTATATATTCATGATATTAATTATTTATTATGTTTAAAGTAGATAATATGCATGTGTATTTCAAAGTTCAAAGAATTGTTTTATATATAGATATATATATAGATAGATTTGTACTTGCATATATTAGAGCATGTTATAATATAATTTTTTTTGAAATAATATAAATAGTAATAAGTATGTATATTATAAGTGTGTATTGTGTTATTATAGCTTAATCATATATAAAATAATTAATAAAGTAGAATATAGTACTAGTATAATTATGAAAATATATACTATATAAATATCTGTTATTAGTATGTACCAAAAACTATTATGTAATTAGTTTATATTTTATGATAATACAATACATATGGCTATTATAAAATTTATATCATATAAAATTCTCTTGTTATAAAAATAATGATACTTTAATATTAATATAGGTTAATTAATTCATCAATATAAATTTATTTAAAATTAATAATAACTACATATAATTTACTATAGTATGATATAATACTTTGAATTTATATATATAAAAACTGTAAATATTAACCATATATTTTATAATTAAGATAAACACAATAGCTAGTAGATAATATTAATTATGTAGTATGTTATATGGTATGTAATGTATCTTTATTTTTTATATTAAATTTAATATATATTTGTTATAATTATTAACAAAATGATAGATTTACTATATATTATTATGTATGTATTATATAAACATACTCATAAATTATAAAAGTATCTAATGTGTATTATTAATATGATATTGTGGATAATATATATATATATATATATATATATGAATGACATGTATTAAATATTAAATTATACTAATAAAATAAAACTATACAACATAAATTATTTTTTAAACATAATAATATCTTTAAATTTCACTAATTAAATGTACATTAATAATTTATGATATATAAATTATCAATGTACATTTATATTAAACAAATTATAATAAATTATCGTGATAAATTAGATTGACCACAAAATAAGTATAATAAATAATGTGTGCATGTTATAAAATAATATTATAAATATGATATAACTATAATAACAAAATTATTATTCAATATGTATATTAAAATTATACTATTAATATTATTATATTTAAAATAATTATCTTATATATTACTAATAATCAATTTACAATCACATATATCATTACTTATATTTTAATATATAGTTATAATGATATCAATCTATAACCATAATTATAATAATTAAATATAATTATATACACACAAAAAAATACTAGTTATTATATATATAGTAGCATTATTATAATTTATAATTATTATTATAACAAATATAAATAATATTAACTATTAGTTTTGTATATATACTACATGTAAACTAATATATAGAATTAATATCATACTACATTGCGAATATACCTTGTATGAATATAATAATGATTTTCCACGGCCAATTCTAACTTCATATGAGCTAGCATATTAATTTAAATAATTAATACATCACTTAATATCTTATTAATGAATTAATTAGCTATAATTTATGATAATATCTTGATTAGTTTTATATTATTATACTGTATTGTAATATGCAATACACATTTTAATATATTATTTATGGTCTTCTTGAATTACCAAAATCTAAATAAGAATTTTAATATAACGTTTTTAAAAATAAATTATAAGTAAATATGATAATTTATTAAAGACCTAAATTCTGTACATACATAACTCATTTATTAATCATTTAAATAATATGTTATTAATTAATTTAATTTATTGTAATATATTTAAATCAAAAGTTATTAATTTAGTTAGATTATAATATTAGTAATAATCATACTATGTAAATTTAGATATTTATACAAATGCAAGATAATAGTTTAATCTATTGTTTTATACACGAGTTAATAACTTATATATTATAGATAATGAATCTCTATATAATAACTATGCAAACATTTCATATAATATAACTGATATATAGTAAATATTTATCATATAGTTAATAATTATATATTATTATAGTATATTCATATAATAAAATCATTATATACATTGTCCATGAATAAAATGGTTATATGAATTATATATATTAATAATACATGTCAAAATTGATATTTGTAAGTTAAGCTATGTTATTAAATATATATATATAGTATGTGTATACAAAATTAATTACATCATTACATAATCATTTTTTTAGGACATTACATAATCAATTATTTGAAATATACTATTAGTTTTTCTTATATTAATGTAATGATATTATATAAAATATACATAATACTTACCTTTATATATGGGTGTATAATTTAATTAAATATAAAAATAAAAATTATAAAAATTATTTAGCATCATTAACACTCAAGTATATATGTTTATAAAAGCTATTGATATATGTTTATTATTACATTAATAATTAAAAATTATCAATCTAAACCCATAATATAATTATCATGTTATTAATAACATTAGGATGGAAGAATTTACGATAAAATTGAATGGAATTGTCTTTATACTTATTATTTTATTATAATTAATATAACCTTATATGCACTTTAAAGTAGATACACCTTAAATTTTAAGACTATTGTTAAAAGTTTAAATATTACTAAATATATTTATAATAATATTATTTTCACATACATAACCTAATTTATATTATCTTAATATATTATAAATTAGGTTTATATAACATAATAACTATAAGTTATAAACAAGTAAACAAATATACTTACATAAATTTAATGTATATAACATTAAAATATATGATAACTTAATAAGTATAATGTAAATCAATCAATTTCATAGTAAATTATTCCATAATATCACAAATTTACTTTATGTTTAAAA
>CM034465.1:6235516-6253835 GCA_019925255.1 Litchi chinensis | reverse complement strand
CAAAAACTTTCATTTCATCCTCACTTGATTGCGGGCACAGTTGATTGGCACCAACGACCACTCATACCTCCCTTTATAAGAGGTATGAGTTTGACGTCTCATCCCATACAATCCAACTTTCTATAATTCTGTACTAATAATAATAATAGTTGATCTCTCATCAATTATATCGGTATCTCTTTCATCATAATATGGGTCTTCCCCCACTTCTGTGTAGGTAGATTTCTTCTAATTATGAATAGTTTTTCGAACCGTACCACCAGTGTTCTATCTCGATTGATCTCGAATATTCTCTGAATTTGTTCTAAATATAGTTTTTGTACCCAAAAAAAAAAAAAAACTTTCATTTCACCATTTGTACTCACCCACTACCACCTATATAATCCAATTTAGAGAACAATTTTAAGTCTGATAATTTAATAATTGGTTCCAAACAGGAAGAGAAACAACACTGATAATGAAACTTATTTCGGAATGGCTGACATCAACGACAATAATAATAAAGCTGATATCGAAAACGGTGACGTAGAAGCTAACATCAACCCCGATAATAATGAAGTTGATTTCGAGAATGGTGAGATAAACCTTACATCAACTACGTGAAAGTGCCATTAACTAGAATCTTTCTTCACCACTGGCTCTTGTCACCACAGATTATGTACGTAGCATCCTAGTCATAACCTCCACCCACCACCACCACTATCTTCGTCCTCCTCCATCGCAAGACAAGCAGTCACAATTTCAACAACTCCCTCGACTCAACAACCTCCTTGCTCTGCACCAACACCCCTTACTCCTCCTCCGCTGCCACCACGGTCATCTTCTCCGTCTTCCGTGTCCTAACCACAAAGCGGATCTAGGTTAAACCCTCTCATCTTCTTCACTCTCTCCTCCCTCCTCTCCTTCCTCTCCACCTTAAAAAAAAACCTCCAAAAACCCATTACCAAAATCCCTTCCTCTTCCACTGCCATCGCCGTCGACTCATCCACCTACTCCATCTTCGCCTTCCGCGTCCTAACCACAGAGCACATCTGGTCCCTTAAAGCCTTCCTCCATGAAGCCCACCGGTGATCTCTCTATAGCCTCTCTTATCCACGAAGCATATCTAGTTTTATGGTAATGTTGGATTGCTGAAGAGATGAGTTCTGATGAATCGACCAGAGGTTGTATTCAAATGGTGAAAAAAGCTCGGTTCTGTTTTAGGTGTGGTATCTTTGTTCTGTTCTTATGAGCATCATCAAACACACCAGCAGCCACCTTAGGCAACGCAAACACCGATCCGAACAGCCTTATCGCTGTTCTCCTTCGTTTCCCCAAATTCACGAGAGCCATCATTCAAGCTCTGACTATTTCCAACCTTTCTGTCTCCTTCGCCTCTGGTTTTATTCTGTTCATCTCTCACCGTCCACCTAGTCCGGACATCACTCACTGTCATGGAGGCCGCTTCACTCGAGAACCATGATGCAAAGAAAAGGTCAAACGGGTTCAGCCTCACTATAGCCTCGTCGTTGAGCTTCCACCACTCATGCTCTCTACCGTTCCACCACATGGATCTTCTTCCTGCTGGTGAACCGATTGTTAGCCTTCAATGAGGCTGGATCTTCTTCCTGCAGTTATTGCATTACAGGAGAAACTGTGAAGAGAGGCCCGTAGACTCCATGGAAGCAAAAATAAATAAATATAAATATGATATAACGACAAGAAAGTAGAAGTCGATATGAAAACAGCAATAGTCTAATAGGATGGTCCCGCAGCATGAACACAAAACTCCCATCATCAGGTGTCGTCCAGCAGAGCAATTTCTGGTCCTACGTGGCTTACACATCATCATCATTACTTCATGGACGCTTTTAATCAATTATATTATAATTATATTTATATAATATTAAGTCTGTTCAATTTCGAATCAAATCAAATATGTTAGTCTTGAAGTTAAGATTTATTATTAGTAGCTCTAATACGTTAAATTTATTATTATTGTTTTTAATATTGTGAATGAAAATCGTTTTTTAACATAGGATTCTAATCATATCAAAAATTAATTTAATGTAAATCATATTTCCAAAAAAAAGTACAATTGCTGAACTAGTTGAGTAGTTTAAACATTTGAACAAATCAATTACGCTTCATCTACCTCAAAATTTAAGCTTTTGATCACAGACTTGACTAGATATAAAAGGGCGTCAAAATCTTGTGCAATTGTTTTATGCGTAGTGTTGTTAGCGATGGATTGCTATTTTGTGGTTAAACATAGGAGGGCTTATCATAACGTACTAGGTAGGTTGCTATTTTATCATAGAGTGCCCCTTTAATATAAATATCTGAGTAGTCCCATAAGAGTTATTTCATTTATCTAAAAGTCTTTCTTTAATAAAAATTATAAAAATAACATAAAATTATAATAATCACTCCATAGAGAGTTTATATGTGAGTAGTTTTGCTAGTTTTTGGGGTTATATATATACAAATTTTGTTTGCGATACACAAACTATATATATGAATTAAATAGAGGTCACTTGCATATTCAGTTTTGAAAATCAATAATTCTTTTATCAAGTTGAACTAACAACAAACATGTAAAGATCTTATTAGAACCTCTCAATACAACATTAAAATTTGAGAGTTTACCCGTTTAAGACCGTATAGATTTCTTCAATATAATAGATATTATATTATCAACATTATTTTTTTTTTCTCATTTTTTCTTAAAATTGCTTCATGTCTTGTCATGGTATGGCATGATCCATGTCCAATACATGTCTCTCATTCTAATTTTAATAATAGATTTTCTCTCAATTTAGATCTGCTTGCTTTTGCTATTGTTTAGTCTCTCTCATATCTATTTGTTTGTTTTACTAGCTTTCCACCGTCTGCCCCTTTCAATTGAATGGCATTTTGTTTGCCATAATATCAACTCACTTAATTGGGCTTGCTAGAATTTGGACCTTACCACTATTCATTTTAGTGGGCTTTTAAACATCAAATATTAACTTTTGAAGATATAATTTCAGTTTTCCAAAAAGGTTTTCGTGAGATAATATTTACTTTCAAAGATACAGTTTCAGATTTCAGAAAAGATTTTCGTGAGGTTGTGGTGTAGTAAGAACGCATCCATCAAATTGATTATTATTGTTGAAGTGTAGTACATTCTAAGGAGGCATGCACAGACAAGCATAGGATGAAAATTAAAAGTTAATTAACATTTTGTGTTTTCCATTTTAATTTCCATGTTCGGTATCCAGGACCCCGAACATAATGGACACATAATTATTTGCAAATCCCAAATTATATTTATCAAACATTTTTTACTTTGAAATCACTTACAAAAAATAAGGACCCCATTTGCAATTCTATCTAATCCAACCGGACACAAATCAATTGAAAGTCATCCGGTACAACTCAATTGAAAGAAAAACCTAAATATATATATATATTTTTTTTGAAGTGAAAAGCCCAAAGCTTTGATATTAGTTCACTTTCTTAAAATATTTAATAAATATATAAGAAATAGATATGTTTCACTTATTTTAAGCTCACAATTCCAACGTCATTGGATTTCATATTACTTTTTACTCAAAAAATTTATAAATTGACAATATATTTCACTATTAAAAGTGCAGAAGCCACAATGTGTTTCAATATTGAATTGATTGTACTACTTAAATAGATAAATAAAGAGCTATTTAAATCATTTTAATTGATTAGCTTCGAAAGAGTTTAATTAATTAAAAGAAAGTTTGATATAGGTAAAGGTTTTCTTTTTCTTTTTCTTTTTCTTTTTCTTTCTTTTTTTTTAAGTTCTGTATTATTTATTTGTTTTACTTTTAAATTGAATGTTTCATATCAATTGGCCCGATGAATAGAAGACACTTCACTGATGAAGGTATTATCACAAGTTATGCATTTTAAATGCTTTGAAAAATGTGTATTCTGTTTGCAGCAGCCAATTATATTACAGTTGAAAGCAAGCCAGTACAACCCAGTTGCAAGAAAGCCCCGAACCTTTTAGTCCAACAGTATTGATACGTCAACTTCTCAGCAGTCAACTTATTTTTATTAATAATATTTTTCACTTACAAGATTTATAAATTTAAAAATTTAAATTAAAATATCTCCAAATATCCCCCTTCTCTCGAAACGACTTGTGTTTGAAAAAGTTCAAATTACATTTAATAAATAAGATATCTTCTTTGCTCTAAATAAAACTTCCCTTACCATACACTTCAACTATTTTTAATAAATATACTATCCCTTTTTCATAAATCCGCTTTCCCTTATTAAACTTACTTCAATCATATATAACGAATGTAATCATTTTAATAACATAATCATTTTAAAGAGAAACAAAATTTTACTCATCTCCTATGGTCATGTCCCTTGATCACAAGACCTCTGTATTTGAATTTGATAGCTGTATGTCAGCTACTATAATTATTGTCCAAAGTTAAATAAAGAACCAACTATTATTGTCAAATGGATAATTTCCAAGCTGTATGTAATTCCACCATAATTTACTATAATATAAACAAATTACATTATTAATCAAATTAAAAAAAACAGAAACACGTGAATTATTTTGACAGCTGTTGTATAATATTCTCACGCCCTACAGCTTATGTACCCATCCACCATGACCGACAGCTTATACTCTCTCCCAAGTATTCGACTCTACCTTTCAACCTCACCTAAAAGCACCAAAAGTTACCCTTGTTTTTCTTTACACCTAATCTTTTAGGTGGTCATTATCAATAATACATTTTAAGATCCCACCCACTTCAAATATTGGGAGAGTTTCTATTGCAATTGTACAGGTTTTGGTAATTAGCAAACAGATAAAAACATTTTCAAAAGGGACTAGAAAAAAGTAACTTGGGATAATTAAGGAAACAAATATTCATATATACTACCTGTGAAATATATGAAAAGAAACCTTATTAATTCAATTAAATGTGAACTCTTAGGAAAATTAACCACTCTTTGATATTATTGGTTTTTACATACGCAATATTACTTGACACATTTGTTTAACATGCAATTTATGGAAGGGTTATAATTTTCCCACTAATCACAATTTTCCTTACTACACTAAGATTTTCCCACTAAACTCAGTTTTTTTGTAGACATGCTGTTGAGATTTAAAACTTACAAGATAACTGGTCGACATTTTGAAATGTGAATTACCTAAACAGCCCTGTAAACTGTCTATTTAAACGTCATCCAACACCTCCTTCAGTATTCACCTTAAGTTAATTGCAGCAGCTATGGCTAATTTTACCACTCTTATGGCTTTCGCCAAAGTTCTTCTGTTGCTGCTCCTCCTCTTTGGAGGAGCCGCGGCCAGAACCGGACCAGGAGGAGGAGGAGGAGGAGGGGGCAAACCTCCCTGCAGCCGATGCCCCCCGACTAACCCGAAGTGCTGCTCGCCACCGTAATGCGAGCAGGCAGCTACCACCGGTGTCCCATCTTTGCTTTTAATTTTTATTGTCAGTGTTTTTTCTTTTTTTTCTAATGTGTTAGTTTCTAATTTCTTGGGACCGGTGGTGTAATGCTTCAATATTATAAATAAAGTGTGTTGTTTTTATTAATATTATTTGGATTTGTGATCTGCTATTCTACGATGAATCTATAAACTAAGCACCCATAAAAATAAAAAAGATTCAGTTCAGATCTCACCAGACTGGTCTTGGATCAGGAATCAACCAACACAGCTACGCACTTGAATCTGGAAAAAAAAAATCAGAATGCAAAAAAAAAAAACCATCAGATCTGCAGCAAACAGAGCATGAAAAGACAAAGACAATAAAAAAGAAAACACCTGAGGTCGACGTCATTTTGAAGACAAGGAGTAATCGGAGAAGCCAAACGGTGGTGGCGTCTGATCTGAGTGGGGTGTGAGAGAAGGACGAAGATGGTGGGTGGTGGTGGAGGAAGAAGAAGGCGGAAGTTCCCAAAATAAAAAATAAAAATAACACAAACGTCACAGATAACACCAACATATCTAACAAAAATGCAACAAAACAACAAAAAAATAAAAATATATTCTTCACAACTGAAAAATGTTCTTGAATCTTGACAGTTCCACGGAAAAAAAAATGTTATTGAGAAAACGAAAAACACAAAAAAAAGGCGTTCCGATTTGGTCAATCGGCGAAGGAAGAGAAGACGATCGGCAGAAGGACAAGAAAGCAGAAAGAAAATCGAGAAGCAGAAAAAGGACCGACCAAGAAATGGAACAAAATGAGAGCTTGACTCCAAAAGAGGAAAAATAAACGTGACCGGTCAGCCAAAATTACCCATCTGACCCTCAGCATTATTCAAAATTCGAATAACCTAAAGGATACAAACGTAATTTTATAATATTAAAATTTTATATTCAAATTGACGCGTTGGTGAAGTATTAATGGGTTAGGTGAGGTGATGGGTTAGGTGAGGTGAGGTGAGTCAGACTTTTCTCTTTTCAAAAATCAATGTCTTTATTTATTTATTTTACTTTAAAAAAACTTGATATTAGTGCCTAAAATATAAAAAATTATTATATTTTTATAGATTTAAACCGCTGGTGCCAGTCCAACCAGACAAAAAAAATAAAAAAGATTCAAAATAACTGTTTAGCCTCTAATAAAAACAAACTGTTACAGTATTTTTATTTTTTATTTTTAAAGAAAAACATTTATCTTTATTTATACTCTAAGATATATAAACGTTAACAAAGACACTTCATATACTAAATTAATTAAGATTTTATTATTTCCTACTTCTTCTACTTAACCATAGGAGTGTGAAGATTGATTACCCATAATTTTTCTTGAATAATTAAATTAATTTGGAATTTACAGTAAAACGTGATTGAAAGATGAGAGTTCCCTGTCCAACAGTGTCAAGCATTAAAAGGTCCACCCCCAATGACCAAAGTGATTGTGATTGTATTTGATTTCTTCATTGGATTGTATTTGATGCCCTCATTGGATTGGGTTATGAATTTTGAAGAGTAAATAGTCAACCTTAAAATTAAAATGTTTTATAATAAATTCCTATCGATAATATTAAATTTAAAATATTACACAACAAATTCATATGTATGAATTAGTTAGGAGTTTTAGAAAGTTAAAACATATATATATATATTCAAATTTTGATTCAGTTTTTGATTTGAATTAGTTTTTTCGATCCAAACAAAAAATGAAAAAAATAATTTTTATTTTTTACATAAAAAACCGAACTGAATTAAATATAAAGGAAAAAAAATGATATTTTCTATGTAAATCCATTCAATTTGGTTTGGGTTATTTTTGAAACGTAAGGGATTATAAACATTATAAACGGATTCATATTAAGAAACAAAAAGATTTGTGGAGACTAAAATGATGTTTTTCCTTTACTTATATTGTAATTATATTTATATAATATCAAGTAAGTATATTCAATTTCAAATCAAATCAAATATGTTAGTGTTTATATTAAAATTCATTATTGGAAACTCTAATATGTTAGATTTATTTTATATTTATCTAATTTCGAACATTATTTTTAATATTGTAAATGAAAATCGGTTTTCTATGTAGAATTCTAATCAAATAAAAAATTAATTTTATATAAATCATATATCAAGTATAATCACTGCACAAGTCAATTTCAATTTCATTCAGCAATCCAAACATGAACGTTTCCCTAACTACTCGAATCCCATGGCTCCCACCCATGTCTGATTTCCACCTGTCATCTCAACTTCCTCACTTGGACTGGCAACTCCCAAGATTTAGCTTTAACTAAAATCTGATGAATTAAAAACAAATTCATAAATACGGGATTCAAAATATGAGCTTCACATACTGACTTCTGAGAATCTGCAGTTATGTATGTGCATTTGTGCATAGAAATGGTCATGAACTATATGCACGTACCGAATTAGATCCATTTGGTTTGGGCTTTGAAAATGTGCCTACAATTACTTATTTGATTGATTTCAAAATTTAATTTTTATTTAATTGGATCAATTTTAAAGTTTAATATTAATTCAATTGGCTAATAACTTAATAAGCAGGCTCGAACATCACTCAATTCAATAAAAGTACACATGTGGAATTTCTTGACACTTGTGAATAGTTTGAGGCATGTACCTGGTGGGATCGAAAAACATACAAGGAAAGTGATAGGATCATTACAGCATTGGAAAAACTAATATAATGAAAAAAAAATTGTAAAAAATTTGGAATAATCAAGTTTTTTAATTAAACTTAATTAGTTTTCCTTCTTTCTATTAATTATTTATTTATTTTTTACACATTTGAGATAATTTAAACGAAATAAATATGAATCCAAGTAAATATGTGAAGTGGATCCATGCTTTGAGATTTGGCTTACATATGATGTTGTAATGAGGTACAATGAAACAAAGAATAATCTTATATGGTATAATGAAATCATATTAAAAAAGAATATCATATAAAAAATTTCAAAATATAATATTTATGATTGGGTATTATTATTTGGAATCAGTGCTTAGATTTAATTTCTAAGTATCATTGAAAGCCTGCAATAATAAATGAAATAATATATTTTCTTCTTTTAAATTTCGGATTAATTTTTTATTTGAGTCGGTTTTTTGGATCTTTAAAAAAAGGAAAAAGGAGAGAGAGAGGAAACCGAAAATTTCCACTTTTTTTTCAAATTTTTACATAAAAAACCAAACCAAGTCAAATACAATGAGAAAATTGATATTTTCAGCATAGATCAATTCGGTTTGTTCGGGTGGATTCGATTTTGATTTTTTTCCCACCCTCATCAGAGAGTTTTTTTTTTTTTTTAAGTAATTAACAGCCTGCGTTGAAAGGTCTTTTTTTACTACGCAAGTGTAGCAAGGCTTGGCGTGACCGTGCACTTAAAGACTCGTGGAAAGGTCTTTTTTTGCTATGCAAGCGCAGCAAGGCTCGGCGTGACAGTGTACTTAAAAGACTAGTTGAGGCTGATAGAGAGAGACCGAGAGAGAGAGACAGAGAGAGAGAGAGAGAGAGAGAGAGAGAGAGGAGGGGTTGGCATGTGTGGCTGTCATGATTACAGAGTTGTGATTGAGAGAGAGAGAGAGAGAGAGGATGGGTTGGTATGTGGGGCTGTCCATGCTTAACAGAGATGTGATGTGGGAGGTGAAAAGGAGATAGTGTTGGAATTTGGAGATTTATTTTACTTTATATATCTATATATATAGAAAGAGTTTGCTTTTTTTGAATATTTTTTAATTGAGAAATTGAAAAATAAGTGTCTGGGATTTTGCAAATTGAACGATTTGGGACATGTGGGGCTGTCCATATTTACAGAGGTGTGACATGGGATGTGAAAAGAGAGATAGCATTGGAATTCGGATTTTTTTTTTACTTTATAGAGAGAGAGTTTGTTTCTTTTGGATATTTTTTAAATGAGAAATTAAAAAATGAGTGTCTGGATTTTTGCAAACTGAACGATATGAGGTATGTGGGGCCGTCCATGCTTACCGAGATGTGATAAGAGGTGAAAAGAGAGGTAGCATTGCAATTTGGATATATATATATATATAGTGAGAGAGAGTTTGTTTCTTTTGGATATTTTTTAATTGAGAAATTGAAAAATGAGTCTCTGGGTTTTTGCAAATTGAACGATTTGAAATTGATATCTCAGATAATCATGATATGATATGGGAATTGAAAATTGGAGATCTAACACGCACATTATTTATTTATTATTATTTTTTATTACGGAATCAACACATACACGATACCTGACTCATTGTAGCTTCTGCAAGTTAGTTGGGGTGGTGTCGTGTGATAGAACCGGTAGAGTCAGATTAGTCAGGCGGATCAGGGTCAGGTGGTCTCTTTGTCTGACCACTTGAAAATGGGCTCCCTTACGGGTGACCCAATTGCGATTTCAACCCTAGAGAGATTGATTTGTTGTGTGTGGGCCACGTTGGGCTCATTTGGGTCTCTTTCTTCTTTGCGAACATTCAACATCAGTCAAGAGTCTATTTTTTTAACCTTTTACTCTTTTAACTAATCATCATCAATCTACCTCTGTTGGCTCTCTCTTGCATTTGTTAAATTTTGCATTAATTTGATTTCTTGCAATTCGTGTGGTTATAATAATAATCCATGTTCTTGGACCAAAGTTATTATTCTACTAACTTATCTTTATTATTATAAGAAAAAAATAATATAGAAAGCATTTTTGTTTATTTTACCAATTTCTATAATATAGATAAATAATGTATTTAATTATCTAGATTCTACTTTTAACGATACCAAATACTCCTATTGTGAGAGTTGCACTACACGACAATGGCTAAAAAGCTCTCTCTCTCTCTCTCTCTCTCTCTCTCTCTCTCTCTCTATATATATATATATATATATAAAGGTAAAAGAATTGAAACAAAGTTTGAAGATCGAGTGTTGATATGAAAGGGGTGTACATACGAGTTTTGAGGCATTCAATATCGCCACTAATTTGCTGATTTGGAGATATCATGAATTGAACACAAGTTAATTATATTGGGTTGATTTATTTTTTGAGTGGTGATATTTGTACCCTTAAAACATCTTATGTACACCTCCAACTAACAATTTTTTTTTTTTTAATATACAATATTATCCTTGAGTAAAATTACTACAAGGATAAATGTTTTGTAAGCAGACCCATAAATTATTGATTAAAATATCATATAACTTTTCTTCTAAATATTAATCGTAAATATCGAATTCTTCTCAAGTAATATAATTTGATTGAGTATGGAGAATGAGACATAATCTTCAAATGAAATTAGTTGTAAAAGGGTAAGTTTTAAATTAATTGTTGTTTTAGTGCTAAGAAGTTTATTGTATATAAGTGTAAACTTCTTATTATAAAAAATTTCATTCAAATAATTCATCAAACATAAGGTTGACGTATCTCAAAACTGAAGTTTTTAGTGCTAGGAAGTTGTTTCATATTTACATAAGCTTCTTGGTGTAAAAAACTTCATTCAAACAATTCTATGAACACATTGTTGACATAACTCAAGTACTAAACAAATTATATTAAAAAAAAAATCAATATTATAAAAAGGCATAGTTGAATTCAATTGTGAATTTCTCATAATAATTGGTAGCTTGACTGGGTTTGGTCTTTGATCCGTAGTGGTGAATATGTTTGAGTATAAAACAGAAGTTGAAGTTCCTCTTTTAGTTTAATGAGAATGAAACACCAAGATGTAAAGAAGATGAAGTTTTTTCAATATTGAAATAATATTGATACTATAAAAATAAATAAATAATGAAATAGGTAAACATGAGGTGTATTTATAAAAACAGAGTATAATAAAATTAAATAAAACAAGTAATCTTGGTATTAAGTAAAGTTAAAAAGAAATTAAAAACATTTCAAATTATTATGAGGTGTGCAAACAAAAGAGGTGTACATACAATTTTTAAGGATTGGAAATATCATCACTCTTTATTTTTTAAGAGCTATGGGCAATAGTGAGAACATTTTTTTTCAAGTTTAACTATAAGTTTAAGCCTATTATTTTAAAGAAATATCATTCTAAATTAGCCCTTATGACTTGCTAAATGAATCCACTTATAAGTCGAGCCCAATTGTGACTAAAAGAAGAAAATCATTATTAAATGAGTCATTAAACTTGCTAAATAAGTCCATAAAGCATAATAAATTAATCAATTTAAATTAAAAGCCCATGAAGTTTTAGATAGAGTTTTTATTATTATTATTTTTTAAGTGGTGATATTTCCACCCTTTAAAAAGCGTATATACACCATTTTTGCATTTACACCTTATTAAGATTTTAAAAAATTCATATTCTA
Organism: Litchi chinensis; assembly: GCA_019925255.1. Taxonomy (NCBI): domain Eukaryota; kingdom Viridiplantae; phylum Streptophyta; class Magnoliopsida; order Sapindales; family Sapindaceae; genus Litchi; species Litchi chinensis. The sequence goes on along the minus strand of CM034465.1, from coordinate 6,242,013 downwards.
TAAGTACACTCTATGTATTACTAATCATGTCCATTCATATATTTATTTTTTAGATATTATAGGTAAATAATTATAAAAATAATTAAATTAAAATATTAAAAAAGTCTAACTTTTTTTTAAACATCAATATATTTTTCTTTTAAATATTATAGGTAAACAATTATAAAGATAATTAAATTAAAAAATTAAAAATAAATAAAACTTTTTTTAAGCTGGTTTTGAAATTTGATGCTCTGATTTATGTCTATAACTTCTCTATTTTATGTCATCTCTCATTTTCACTCAAAATTCTTGTATTTCACCAAAACTATATACGTAAAACTATCAAACAAAACTGAAAATCTTAATTTTCACTCAAGCTAAGCTTTAACAAAACTAACCCTGTGCCCCATCCCCCTCCCAGTGAAAAAAAAAAAAACAAAACGAAAACAAAACCAAACCTCTCAAATCTAAGCCTCTATTTTCACCATTTATAAGCTCTCATCTTTGACTACTTTATTAAAAGAAATCAAATTTTTTTATCAAGGGTTGAAGTTGGAGTATTCAAATTTAATTATAATAATAACAATATCATTTTTTAATTAAAGTCTTAATAATTTAATTTAAGGGTAATATTGGAATATTAAAAATGTATAAACTAAAAAGGTGTACATACAGTTTTAGAGGGGTGGAATTGCCATGGAAATATCATCGCTCTTTATTTTGTTCCCTAATTAAGCCCATGGAACTAATTAAATGAGCTCATTTAAAGGTAAATGTAAGGGTGGCAAAAGGGTTCGTGAATTAGGTTGAATTGAATTTGATTCAATTTGTTTATGAATTCACCTAACATGACACAAATTTATTTAATTAACAGGTCAACATTTTTAGTTTGACACGAATTCGTTTAAAAATGGTTAATACAATATTTATACGGTTAATAATGACACGACTAATTCTTTATTACTTAGATTATAAAGAATTCAAACCAATTAATTTGTCAACTCCTTAATTCGTTTATTCGTTTAATTCATTTAACCCATTTAACTTAAATAATATTTTGACTCTATATAAATATTACAATTTAATGCCTATAATATATAAATATTATAATAATTTAACCCTATAATATATATATATATATATATTACAATTTGACCTTATTAATCGTGTTGACCTATGAATTTATTAAGCAAACCCAATTTGATTTGTTTAATAAAAAAGTTAAACAGGTCGATATGATTATGATACAAATTTATTTTACCCATATTCATTTATTTTTCATGATATCATGTCGATCCGTTTTGTCATGGCCCAAATTGTCACCCCAAAATAATTATAAGGCTCAAATATAAGTAGATCCAAAAATCAAATTAGGCCCAAATGAAATCAATAAATGGGCCAATTTATTCAGGAGTTTACTTTTTTACTTTTTACTTTTTTAACCAATCATCATCAATCTACCTCTGCTGCCTCTCTCTTTTTTTTTGGTTAAATTTTGCATTACTTTGATTTCTTGTAGTTCGTGTGGTTATAATAATAATCCATATTCTTGGCCCAAAGTTATTATTTTACTAACTATCTTATCTTATTATAAGAAAAAATAATATAGAAAGCATTTTTGTTTATTTTAACCAAATACTATAAAATGATATGGTAAAAGTTGCTTTCAAAAATATGATATTATTTATTTTTAAGGATCCTTCATATGGTTTAGTTTTTTAATTATCACCTCGATAACATTATACAAGTTCTTTTTCCCACAAATATTGAGGTGCAGAAAATTAAAATACATTAAAAAAACAAGAGATATACTAAACCAAAAGGACAAAAAAAACCTTAGTTTCAAGATCTAAATTTCTAAGATTTTGTGTTTAACCAACTTCAAACATTACTATTTTAGTTATAAGCAACTCATGTATTTTAGTTAGATGTATACTGCATCGTTAAAAGCAGTTGGACAGGAAATAGCAAGAACAGAAAGTACTTAAATATATATATATCATTGTTAAAATAACACTAACAAGAAAAACAAGCCAAACCCACGTGAACACTTACACAATTGATTCAAGAGTCCAAATTTAAAAACAAATTCTCTAACATTACCATTCTTGGAAAACAAAGAAAACTCAAGCGTTGTGCATGCACTTGACTAATACTAGACTCATAGCTCCCAAAGGGGGGGTCCTAACAAGCAGCGGGATCATGGCGCCACAAGCAACACAGCTCTACGATGCACAAGCATTTCCTCAAGAGAGATGGGCAAAGTAGTGTCGTGAACATGAACTACCATGGAAGCAAAGTCGCCCACCAAACGTACGTTGATTTTGGCAGTGTCAAGGAGCACTGCAGAAGGGTGATGCTTAGAACAAGAAAACAATTAAATTTAAAAGGGCAAAAAATTCATATCCACGATATAGAATCAATATATCTCTATTAATCGGAGAGTTAAAGTAGCCTTTATTGATTTTGTTTATTTTGGATGGTGTTGGATTCAAAATGGAAATTTTAATAGAAAGCATGATGATGATGATGATGATGATGATTAGGAAGAAGAAAAAGGCTGTATTTATAATTTGTGGAGTGTGGTTACAAATTTTTAATATTTTAAAAATGGTTAATGGTGTGAATATGCAAAAAGGAGTGTACCTGCAATAACTTAGGGGGGTGAATATGAAAAAAGGGGAGTATATACAGTAATTTAGGGTGCCAATATGGCCACTGTAACTCAATCCCACATTGATTCTTTTTTGTTCGATAAATAAAAGCCCACTTAATTTGGGCTTTGATTGGTTCAGCCCACAATTTATTTTTTCCAACTTTTTTTTAATTTGGCTCTCAAATTGGATTTCTCTTATACTTTTAAAAGTCTACTTGATCCATTTGAATTCGAACGTTATTATACATTTGATTGATACATACATACATACATATACATATATACATATATAGGATTTTTGTTTGCTTAACCGTTAGAGGGAAGGGTATCACTTTAGTGTTTTAAAAACATTTTATTTTCTTTCTCAAATCTTTTTTTATTATACACATGATTCTAAAGAAATATTTTTCTCAAAACGTAATCAATATATATTTTTAAAAAACCACGAAATCATATTATTTAAAAATCTTCTGAAATCTTTCTAATAATAACTTAAGCTAAAAATATAAGATTCCTATTGAAATTTATGATAAGTACATGTATATACGAAATCGTAATAAATTCTTATTTCAATGATAAAACATAATTTGTAATCCAAAACATTATTTAAAAAGATAAATCAATTCATTCATTTCAATAAATAATAAACATTGAATATAATAATCAAGATTTAATAAATTAATTTACAATAAAAACAAGGGGAAAGATCATTTTAGTCCCTAACTTTTGGGAAAAGATCAAATTTTTAACTATGTTTTAAAAAAGACAAAATGGACCCTAACTTTTCGAAAAAGTGTCAAATTAGTTATTCTTGTTAGTCAACTAACGGTCAAACTTAACGGATGACATGATATACAAGGGTAATTTTTTTATTTTAGGGATTAAAATGATCTGATCCCTTAAACTTTTTTCTTAATTTTTTTTTTTCAGATCATTTTAATCCTAAGATGACAAAATTACCTTTGTATATCATGTCATCCGTTAAGTTTGACCGTTAGTTGACTAACAAGAATGATTAATTTGACACTTTTTGAAAAAGTTAGGGTCCATTTTGTCTTTTTTTAAAACATAGTTAAAAATTGATTTTTTCCCAAAAGTTAGGGACTAAAATGATCTTTCCCCTAAAAACAATACACTCACAATTTTAGGCTTCAGGCTGTATTTGGAACCACTATCACTCAAATTATTCGACTTTTTTTTCATTTAAAAATAACACAAAAATCTATTTAGAATCCGTAACAACTAATAGAAAATTAAACACAAAATTGAATTTATTGCACACCAAATCAACATAAAAATCAACTTCATTTATTTCCTCTTTTCTTTACCTGGCATCCACTGTAGCAACTGAATGAGAAATTCTTTATTCTCAGGTTCTGCAATATAACGTGATGTGAGACCAGATGAAAAAAAAGAGGAAGATGAATTAAAAACAAATTCAAAAATACGGGATTCAAAACATGAGCTTCACATACTGACTTCTGAGAATCTGCAGCTATGTATGTGCATTTGTGTATAGAAATGGTCATGAACTATATGCCTCTTTGTGTGCGTTTGTTATCAACATGGGAGCGTCAGGATAAAGCAATACTGAGGCCTAATAACAGTCATGTTTGGTAGAAATTACAGAACCTTGAAGTCAGTTGTCAGTCAACCAGAAAGTTGCACTTCATGAGGCGTGAAGTACATCAGAAAAGGATAATTGATTGAGAACCAAGAGACCTTTGCTTCCGTGATTAATACAATCGAAAGGCGGTGGGTTGGGGGATGGAGAACATTAAATAATAAAGGGCAATCATTTCAAAAATGAGATAAACTTTGTTTACAGAATAGAGAAAAAACTTCAAGCCGCTAAAAGAAATTTCTTCACCTAATTAAGCCTGCACTTGTTTCTCCAACACATGGTAATTGAAATATACATGTAGATAAATCCACCAAAGAAATTCTATACAACTATCATTTCGAAATTTGACAGTTAGACTGAAATGCTGAGACAATTTGGGGACTTAAATAATAAGCCGCATGCAATAGTCAATCTAATGGACTGAACATCATAACACCAGGATACATGTCATTCCCAATCACGCTATGCCTCCATGTCGTATGTCTAACCATGAAGCTATGCACACATGTTAAAAGGCCTGAGTCTAGATGCAAATTCTCGGTTAAATAAATTGACTAAATTTTGTTGAAGCACAGTCATCGTACTCATGGTTGCTTACCTGATCAATCTTGAAGCCAGAACCATGGATAACCTTCATTACATCATTCACTGAGTTAGTATTACCAAACCTTGTAAATGCAGACGCAAACTACTTAATAGCAGGATGTGAGATTGAACCTGCATTGTCCTGGAAAAAGAAAACAGCTTAGGATAGAAACAATGAGACGGGAAAAAAGCACATCTATGAAATTGTTAAATAATACAACATACCTTAACTACTATATATGCATCCTTGAGAAGTTGGTCAGCTATTAGAATGTGGAGAATTGTCTCATGAAGGGCCTTGCACATTGTTCTTTTGCTATATCTCAACATACTGTAAACAGAGAATGCTTCTGAGTGGCGTCTCATTTTACCAAGATAGTAAATTAAGGAGGAACAAAGCTCCTGTAAAATAGTGTAGGTAAGGTAAGTCAGCAGCAAAGTCATTTTTTTTATTCAGAAGCATTTCTTTATTACTATTATTAACAAATGGATGGCACACAGACTGCTAGATAGAGGTATTATTACTGAGATGAAGCCAAAAAAGAAAGGAATGGATATCATGTTGTCGTTAATATTAGCTAAGTAAAAGAATAGACATTAACTAAAATCTAAATAAAAGAAAAGGCAAATGAATTTGATGGTGTTAAACCAAGCCCAATTATAATAAACTCTATGATGAAATAGAGAAGCTTATGGAACAGACTGCTGGCTATATCATCTCCTTCCGGCTCAAGAATCTAACACCTAAAGGACCTAAACTCGTTTGATTTCTTGGTGAATCACATTAAAATTCCTTCATTGCAAAACTAGTGTAAAAGCTTCTTTATTCTGTCATGAAGCAGCTCAAGAATAATTAGCTATAAAGGTCCAGTTTCAACTCTCCATTGACACTCTTCAAACTCTATGCTAAACTGCCACGATAAAGCAGAAAATTTTCTTTTAGAGAGCTAAAAACGTTTAAATTGAGATGAGAAATAAGACAACTTTTATATTTAAACATCGTGGTTCCAATAGTGGCCTGAAACCCCATTAGGAAAGAATGACAACATATCAGCAAGCCCTTCAACATTCAACCTTTTTCTTATTAAGAGAGATGTTCAAGATTTCAATAATTTATGCCACCACATCTTTAATTTCCCAAAATCACAATAATTGACAGACAGCTTTTATGATCTTTGTTCTTAACCATGTCTAAGATTAGAATGTCAGAACTAATAGGTGTCTGGACACAATTTCAACAAAATTTGAAGCGAAAAACAAAAAAGAGAGACTAAATTAGATGCAGTAATCTAAATACCTATTCAAGAGGTGATTAATAAAAGTTACAATACCTCCTCTGGTTGGTAGCCTTTAGTATGCATGTCCTCCATAGTCCGATAAGCAAGCAGATACAACTCCTTACAGAAATATTTAATTAGGATATTGAAGGTATTATAATCAAGATTGATAGCTCCATTTTTCTGATAACAAGCATTACATTCTCCATTTCACCTGCTCTGCATATGCACAGAGCATTGTATTTAAGAGAACCAAGTCATATTTGCCAAACTTCGCTTCAAGCTCCCCAGCCAACTGCTTTGCCTCCTTAAAAGCCCCCCTCAGCAGAATGCTGAAATTATGATGCTTTGGGCATAACCATCTGCATGCGCA
>CM034465.1:6215215-6235016 GCA_019925255.1 Litchi chinensis | reverse complement strand
TCTTAGACTTGCATACAAGCTTGATGGGCTTGAAACTTACTTGGAAAAGCTCTTAAATCTTGAAAAAGAAAAAAAAATGCAGTTGCACTTCATTCTTTTCATGGTAGAACATGCAGTCCTCTCCAACCGTGAACTTCTTCTTCCTCTTTTATGACCAAGCTGCACTCTTCCTTCTTGTATGAGCTAAATTCTCACAAAAATTGGACTCAAAAATTCAAAAAAAAAATGTTGTCTTCTTGGTTGAAATCACGACAGAACGCACACACGGTCCTTGCCTCTCCATTTGCTCTCTCTCTCTCTCTCTCTCTCTCTCTCTCGACTCTGACGCCATTCTTGTAAACCGAATGCTTTCCTTCTTCATTCATTTGTTTAAGATTTCATTTATATATGTTATATATAATCCATACACTTGTCAAACTCCTTCTCTCATCCAACGTACATATGTCATAAGTTTTAATATATTTACTTGACACTTTGATCGAATGCACCTCATTCTTCTTGTTTATCTTTCATTTTAAATTACACAACAAATGTGCTTCACTAAGTCACGCCATTTGTCACCAATATAACACAATTGCTTGACTTTGTCATCAATCTCTCATAAATATCTCACATGTGTCATGCATGCATTCAACCTTCCATTAATTACATGTCAGGTGTCATCTTTCATGCATGTTTCTATTCTCTCATATTCCATATTCGAAATCATTTTGGATCCATCCGAGAATGATTTGAGAACTAAATTAATACTTCCGAAAATTTATTAAAATTCGATTAACGTCCACGGGTACTAAAACCAATTATTATATTACTTCAAAAATGAAATCATTTTTAATTTTATCCGAAATTCTACTAAAATTCTATTTACCCATCCAGTACTAAAAATTATCTCATTTCTCTTTAAATACTGTCTACGGGACACTAATCGAATATAAATCTTCTGTCCAATATACTTCAGATCACTTAAAATCTCTTCGAATATGCTTATCTTCGCTCCGCTCCAGTTTTCAATAATTCCATAATTTAATTTAATGTGTAATTCTTCCATTAGTTCATTTCATAAGACATGGATTATGTTTCTTGCTCAACTTTATTGCATGTGGTCACTCACAACAAATCTATGTATATTTAAATGAAATGTCCATTTTGCCCTTTAATATAATTAATTCTCATTTACATTCCAATAAATTCTAAAAATATTTTATGATCATTCTATCATCAAATTGATCATGTAATACTCTAATTAGGTATCTTAACTTTCAATCTCATGCTTTAAAAAAATTTCTAGTGAGCATAAAAATCATCAATTCCTATGATTCTTCGAAAATGGTATTTTTTAAATTACTTTCAGATCTCTTAAAACTTATTCAAATAAATTCATTTTTGATCCATTTCAGTTTCTAATAACTCTAATGCTTATTCTGAAACTTTTGGTTTCTAGGATTTGTTTTTCGAAAAATCACTATTCACATGGACACTTTTTGTCCGAAAATACTATTTATCGAAAAAAATTTTATATTACGAAACTTGAGGAAATTTTTCGTTTCTCAAAAATCATTATTTACTTGAAAATACTATTCACACGAAAATACTAGTCATCTAGAATACTATTTATCCGAAAATACTATTTCAAAAGTTTTGGGTTTTACACCATCAATGGAATCTTGGTTATTCCCTTTGTTCTTTGAATATTATACAAAATACATTCATTTTTTTTTTTGTATTAAAAAAAGTACATTATCTTTTCTTTAATATTTTTTCATATTTTTACATGACCGTGACTATTTACATTGAACTCATGATTTATCATAACTGATTGTGGATTTCATTCAAGAGAAAAAAATTATAATTTTTCCTCCGATTCTTCAAGTTCCATCAATTGAATCTTGGTTATTCCTTTTGTTCTCTAAATAGTTTGCACAAAGTATATATTTTTTCTCTTGTGTAAAAAAAATACATTATCTTTTCTTTGATTTTTTTTTTCATATATTTGACATGACTACAACTATCTGCATTGAACTCTTGATTTATCAGAATTAATTGTAAATTTCATTCAAGAAAAAGAAATATAATTTTCTCTCTAGTTCTTGAAGCTCCATCAATGGAATCTTGGTTATTCCTTTTGTTCTCTAAATAGTTTACACAAAATACATTCTCTTTTCTAATAAAAAAAAAAATACATTCTCTTTTCTTTGATTTTCTCATGTTTTTACATTCCTACAGACCGTAACTATTTACGTTAAACTTGAGATTTTTATCTAAAGAGCCATACCTATAATTCACAAACATATCTAATCAACAATGATTGAGATGAAGAAGTAAAAGTTATTGCATACAGAAGTTAAAGGAATGTTTGGTTTTTAAAATGATCAAAATTTATTTTTAAAATTATAGTATTTGTCTATTAGTACAAATTTTTTGTAATTCAAATGTAATTTTAAAATTCAATTTACTTTTTTTATATATATTAAAAAGAAGAAATCCAAAACCCTCCATAAATTCATTTAATAGACATATATTTTATTTTACTTAACTCCACAAAATAACTGCCATATCAATAAAAAAAAAAAAAGAAAGGATAATCATATTTTCTTCCTGTAGTTTGATGAAATAGCCAAAATCCTCTTTAAGTTTAAGAAATCGCTATTATTCCCTTATTAATTTATGAAATAAATAAAAACCTTATCGTTAACTTAGATGTTAGAAGTTGACGTTTAACTGTTAATTTGAAAGGATAAAACTACCAAAATAAAGTTAAATATAAAGAAATTAATATTTAGTAAAATACAAATTTAATATTTAAAAAACTAAAAAAAAAATTCTCCATAATCTATTTTAGAAATAGACGGTGGTGAACAAAACTTTTTTTTTAAGTATTAAAAAATTTTAAAACATTAATATTTTTTTAAAAATTATGTCCATTGTCCATTGACATAATGGATAGTGAACATAATTCACAAAAAAAAAAAATGTTCATAATCTCCTCTTCTCTCCCTCTACTACTTCTCTCTCTCTCTTTCCCTTTTTACTTCTCTCTCTTTCAACAATAGATCTACTTCTCCTCTTTCTCTCTTCCAGCGGTGGAAACTCATTCTCTCTCTCTCTCTCTCTTTTCCAACGATGAATCTAATTCTCCTATCTCGCTCTCTTCCGATAGTAAAAACCCATGGTCGGAAACCAAAATTCTAAGTTTCCATCATCGAAAACCTAGAAGTTTTTGAATTTCCATTGTATGGAAACCTGGATCTGGAAACTTAGAACTTTTGGATTTTTAGTGATGGAAATCCAAAAGCTTATAGGTTTCCTAGAAGTTCTATTGTGTTTCTATTATTTTTTTTTTAATTTTTTTTATGTTGCTATTGTATTTGATGTTGTTGCAGGTTGGGTTTTGATGATGATATTGTTGCAAACTAGGTTCATGTTATGGGAAATGGATTTGTGCTTTTATGTTCTTTATTGAATAAAAACAAGATAGTGTCAGTAGAGATCCAATCTCTAGATTGAAGATCCACCGTCCATTAAATGTTGATGGACAGTGGAGATCCAATCTAGAGATTGGATCTCCATTTTTTTTTTTTTATTTCATAAAAAGATTTTAATTATTTTTATTTTCAATTGATGAGTAGTTTGTCTTTTCACGTACCATTATTATCAGAATCATTTTTTTATTTTGGGCTAACAGAGTTAACGGAAGGGGAAAAAATGGGATTTATATAAACTAAATGTATCTCGAAACTTCCAAAATATTTTAAAAAAAAATTCAATCCATTTTCAAATGATGTAAATATTTGACATTTTCTTTAAATATATCCATCACATTCACTAAGTTAATAATGTTATTATTAGGAATTGTTCGTACTTTACTCATTATTTTTTAAAAAAATAGAAGACAAAGTGAGTGTGAGAAGGATCAAACCATGGTGATAAAATCAAATACATGACTTATACCACCAGAACCTTTATATGTTTTAAGAACTTACTTGCTTTGCAAGCTTAATAATTTATTATAAAAGTCTAGGAAGGGCTCGTGCCCTGTCTAAACCCAAGCTAAAGAAAACTCTTAAAGTCCAACGCTCAAGTCGCGGTATTAAGCTCACTTCCTCTTTCTTCAACTCTTGTCTTAAACCAAAGCTACTTTGATTCATCTTTAGCTCGCGAGAATGATGTGTTAGCTTGCCAATTTCGTGCCAGATAATCTTCTAAAAGCTTATAACAATCAAATTCGAGAAGGATTCAAACTTCCTAATTTTGTACAAATCAAATTTTTACAATCCCGAATTCAATTTCGGGAATCTTTTTTTATTCAAAGGAGACTGTTACGGAAGTGCAGTTAATGTAAAAATTTACTTCCTAATTTGTATTGTACTCAAATTGTAAATCCTTACACTATAAATAGAAGTGAAATTATTTGTATTACGGATAACTCTCATCAGTAATACTATTGCTCTATCAAATTGTTCAGAGTGACGCTTGTGGATGTAAGCATACTTGTTGAACCACATAATTTTTTTTTTTTTTTTTTGCATTGTTATTCCTCTCCTCTTTTCATTCTTAGTTGTTTTTATCTGCTTTCATTACCTTTTGTTATCAAAATTGTAGTCTGAACTTAAAATCTTTTGGGTCTAGGTCGACTAAATTCCAACGTTTACAATTATATTATTTAATCATACCAAATGAGAAACACTATTTCAAAATTTTCAACATATAAGTTTTTTAATTAAACTTAATTAGTTTTTCTTTTATTTATTTTTAGGTATTTAAGACAACTTTAAATGAAATGAACATGAGTCCAAGCAAATTCATGAAGTGGATTCTTGTCTTTGATTTACATATGGGGTTGTAATGAGGTGCAATAAAACAAAGACGAATCTTTTGTTGTATAACGAAGCTATGTTAAAAGAGAATATCATACAAAATTTATCAAAATGTGAGATTCATGATTAGGTATTATCATTTTAAATCAATATTTTAGTTTAATATCTAGATATCAATGACTTAGAAGTCTCCAATAGTAGATAAAATGATATATTTTCTTTTCTATAAATTTAGATTCAATTTTCAGTTCGAATCGATTTTATTGGGAAAAAAAAAAAGAGAGAAACATTAATTTGAACTAAATAAAATAATACATTTTCTTTAACTAAATTTTTATCTAGTTGACATTTTAATCGTGTTGTCATGTATATCATGCCGGACAACTTTGCCCAAACTGATCTAAATGTCGGGCTCTGAAGTCATATTGGGTTGAGTCATGTTCCGACATACTTGGCTCACTCAAGATCTTTAGCTATGTATATAAATAATTTTAACTCCCTCCTCGTCTTGGCATACTAGCCAAAAAAACCCCTTACTAAAATCACTAAAAACTTCCCCATTATAGGCATGGCCCAAAAACTCTCCCTAATTTACTGAAATACCCCAAAAACGTCTACCATTCATTTGGATGTTAAAAGTCAATAATTAACTATTAGTATGAAATGATAAAACTATTCAAATAAAATAAAATATATAATAATATTAATTAATTAAATTAAATTAAATTATTTTTGAAAAAACAATTTTCATCTCCATCATCCATCATAATCATGGATGGTGGAAATTAAATAATAAATCGAAAAAAAAAATCTCATTTCAAAAGAAGGAAAAAATTATTAAATAATTTTTAAAAAAATGAAAAAATTATCGTCTGTCCATCATTGCACAAAAAATATTAAAATATAACAAAAAATTAATATGTTTTTCTTCCATTTGACCGTCCAATGCTTTATCTTCTATTTTCTTCTCCTTCATCTTCGTCCTTCTCTTCCATGTTCTTCTTCTTTGTCTTCTTCTTCTTTTTCTTCTTCTTCGTCAAAAACCAAAGGTCAGCATGGAGAACATCTTCTTCTTCTTCCATTTTCAAAAGGTCAGCAGCGTGAATAACATTGGGTCTCCTTCACCGGAGACCAGGGGGTGTCCGGCGAAGGAAACCAAACGGTCTCAATTTCCTTCGTTGGAGAATAGGACCGTTTGGTTTCCTTCGTCGGACACCCCCTAGTCTCCGACGAAAAAGACCCAGTGTTATCCATTTATTTAATTTTTTTAACTTAGTTTATTTGTGATATTCATGTGTTTATGTTTGTTTTTTTAACTTAGTTTAATTTATGTGTTGATGAAAGATTATGGGGTAATTTATGGGGTAAATGTATATATTTTAGTTTGAGAAAGTTATTAAGTGTCATTGGACATTTTGTTTTGAGTTGTTAGATGTTTGATTTTTTTAAAAAATTATTTCAATGATTTTAGGGCTGTATGTAATGATTATGAAAATTTTTAAATAAAAGTTGAGTTTGATATTGTGTTTTAAAACTTTGAATTTATTCAAGATTTTAGTTTGCATGTAATGGGTATATATAGAATGAGCTTGATTTTCTTTCAAGGACTCTTAGGTATGATTTTTGTATGTTAAGTATAAGTAGTTTAAAGTATAAGTTTGATCTCTTTTTTTTTTTTTTTTTTTGAGAGATGTTTGTTTATGTTTAAATGGATACGGTTTTCCTTGTTTTGAAAATCCGCTCTAATTCATTTGGGGCATTGAAACCGGAGTCGTACTTGGCCAGAGAAGCTGCCATTCTCCAACTCCAACTCTAACATTTTTTCGACTTAAACATGTTGTTTGCATGACTGTTGTGACCAACAATTGTGTTGACATCAATGAAAGAGTCAACTTTTATATGCCTGTTATATATTCATTTGATTAGAAAAACTATATCTCTTAATTTTATTTGATGTTCTGCTCTTTGTTTTGGATATGTGAACAAGTGCAAGATTAGAGATGTGACGTATTTTTCAGAAGAAATGTAAATTTTTGAAGAGTAAAATGTGTAGTTGTAGGATAGCATCAGGGTGTGTTGTTGGAATGCAACTCCAAGTCCCAACTTTTGATGAAATAAAAATATTGAGGATTAGATTTATAATTGTATACTAGATCCTGTACAATTTTTGGAACAAGATATTCTTACTCTGAGTGGGAGGGTAGGAAACATAGCTATAAATAATGTCATTTTATCTGTTATAATTTTTTTATTGCTTTTCATAACTGTTGCCTTTTGTCATCCTTAGCTGCTTTCAGGTTGCATTAAAGCTAAGCATGGCTATCTTAAGGCGTTAGAGCTGGTTTAAGAGTTAAATATTATGGGCTGCAGATCGATGATGTAATGTACGAGATACTTTTGGCTGTTTATGCTTCAAATAATCTGTGTGAAGAAGCTCGGAGCTATTTTGATCAGATGAAGGACGAAGATCATTTGCCTAATTTATATCACTATAGCTTTCTACTCAGTGCTTACTTATCGAGTGGAAACTGCAAGAAGGCCAATGAGTTGGTACAAGAGATGAAATCTTCAGGGTTAGTACCAAATAAGGTTTGTTTTCATGTTTATCTTTCCAGTGCAAATTGGGGATTACTATTGTTATGGTTGTTACCAGGATGTATTTGGAAGGTCTAAATAACATTTAATGTAGACATGTAAATTGGGCCAGGCTAGCAAAGCTCGTTGTATCATGACCCAAGTATGTTGTTGGTTGTGCCTGTCTGTAGCCTGGATTTTGGAGCCATGACCAGAAAGGCCCTGCAACCCAACGCAAATCAAACTACCCATAGGCAAAGAACTTTTGTTAATTATTATTTTAATCCTTTTCAAAACAATTATGAAATTATTCAAAGTTGGGATTAAAATGACCTTTATCGTTTAAGTTTTATTATAAATTGTATAAAAAAAATTATGAAAAATGAAATTGTGTTGTTATGTCTATCATGTCGAACGACTTAGCTCAACCAGATCTAAATGTCGGCCTTTGAAATCATCTTGGGTTGAGTCATGCTCCTACCTACTTGGCCCACTCAACATTTTAAGTTACATATATACATCTATGTTCAATTACTGGTGTTCTTTTTTTTCTCCTTTCATCTTTTCTTTGGACTGATATCTTACCAGTTATGTGTTATGCTATAATAGAGTAATCCATTTATTACAAACTTTAATTTCATTTACATTTGGGTCGAAACTGCAAATAAGGCTGTAGTTTTCCCGTGACCTTTTTTTTTTCTTTATTATGTTCAGCTTCAATTTTTAACTTGATTTGCATTTTAGGTAAACGTCACTCTATCCATTTTGTTGGATGTGCTTTTCTTTCAATTATTTTTAACTTCCTGTGAAGACTGGTGATTGTGTTTTCATTATCACTCTGCAAATGCATGCTGGTAATACTGATAACTTTGTTTAAGGTAAATGTTAGAGGAGGCTTGTTTGAAAAATCAAGGGAGTTATTAGCTGAACTTGACACTTTAGGCTATGCTGAAGATGAGGTACATTTTTTACTTTTATTGATTATATTTAGATGATCGGAGTTAAAGATACTGTTTTCACCATTAATCTGTTAAGGTTGTTGATTTCACTCTTAATAAAATTGACTTCACAAATTGGGCTGAGACACTTCATCTTCAAAATATTATGTTCCTTTTGCTGCTTTTGTGAGGATTATTTTAGTTTTATTTATAGCATAATTTTGAAACATGCAGCATGACTTGGTGGTCATTTATTATCAAAGGTCATAGCTTTAATTCATTGCTGTTTAAATCAAAAACATTTTTTGCAGGCTCTTGAATTGAAATTTTATTTGTTGAGAATGAATTTGCTTGCTGCTTTGTAGGAATGCCTTCTACTTATATGTATATCAGATAACAACGGTTCATAATCTTATATGTTCTTACAAATCTTCTCGGATGCACAGTTTCTCAATTCACTTGTACTTTTTAAAATGTAATTCTATTGCTTGGTGTATACAAAACATTTTGCAGATGTCATATTGTATATTAATGGATGCTCTTTCTAAGGTTGGGCATTTATATGAAGCTCGAGCTATTTTCAGAGAGTTGCAAGAAAAACGTATCAAATCTGGTAATTTCCAATTAGACAATAAGCCCTATAGCAACATTTTAAACACCAAATCAGTTATATCATTGTAACTAGGCTATGTTTGGAAGGGTTTGTCCAAGTTGAGCTTTTAATAGTAGATCTTTTGGAAGTAGAGTTATTGCAATAGTGCTTTTGGAGAAAAAAATTGTTGATAATTTGATTGTTTAATTTTGAAAGAGCTTTTATATAGATAATTTATTACAAGGGACATATGAAAATTAAGGTTGAATACGTTTATTAAGGCTTTTATTGGAAAAGAATGTTGTATAATTAATACAATATCATAAGGATGCCTTTGGTATTTTAATGTTTTAAAGGAAAAAAAAAACTCGAAAAAGTCTAATTAAAACGCCCAAAATTTGAGCTTCTTCCGGTGTATGTATGCCACTTTTTAATAATCCAAAAGCTCTATTGGAGTGGTAACTAAAGGATGTAATAAAAAAAAAAAAAAAAATTGAAAAGAGCTTTTGAGATTTAAAAAAGCTTTTATTGGCTAGTAGAGAAGCAATTCCAAATGTATGCCAATAATGCATCAAATTGCATATGTTATTTTGCATGCCACGTTAAAGAATATGGACTGCTTTTGAAACTCTTTCCACCTGACATTTTTATAAATGAAAAACAAATGTTTATGAGAAACAAATACTATTGAGCTTTTGTCATGAAGCTTTGACAAAATGAAATCTTAATCTAGGAAACCCAGGTAGTTGAGGCTTAACTAATTTGGTATTGGTTGTGGAAATATAATTTGACCTTTATTTTTGCTGGACGTCTTATGTACTTAGTTGCCTTTTCTTTGTTATTGTTGCTGGTGGCGATATATTATTGCCGAAATGGAGGGTTGAATAATTTTAATTTACAATAGAGTGACCTGGCGTGATATCTGTATATTTAGTATCTCTTACAAGTTGAAAATTTATATATCCATTATATATATATTACTATGCGCATGCAGATGGTTATGCCCAAAGCATCATAATTTCAGCATTCTGCTGAGGGGGGCTTTTAAGGAGGCAAAGCAGTTGGCTGGGGAGCTTGAAGCGAAGTTTGGCAAATATGACTTGGTTCTCTTAAATACAATGCTCTGTGCATATGCAGAGCAGGTGAAATGGAGAATGTAATGCTTGTTATCAGAAAAATGGAGCTATCAATCTTGATTATAATACCTTCAATATCCTAATTAAATATTTCTGTAAGGAGTTGTATCTGCTTGCTTATCGGACTATGGAGGACATGCATACTAAAGGCTACCAACCAGAGGAGGTATTGTAACTTTTATTAATCACCTCTTGAATAGGTATTTAGATTACTGCATCTAATTTAGTCTCTCTTTTTTGTTTTTCGCTTCAAATTTTGTTGAAATTGTGTCCAGACACCTATTAGTTCTGACATTCTAATCTTAGACATGGTTAAGAACAAAGATCATAAAAGCTGTCTGTCAATTATTGTGATTTTGGGAAATTAAAGATGTGGTGGCATAAATTATTGAAATCTTGAACATCTCTCTTAATAAGAAAAAGGTTGAATGTTGAAGGGCTTGCTGATATGTTGTCATTCTTTCCTAATAGGGTTTCAGGCCACTATTGGAACCACGATGTTTAAATATAAAAGTTGTCTTATTTCTCATCTCAATTTAAACGTTTTTAGCTCTCTAAAAGAAAATTTTCTGCTTTATCGTGGCAGTTTAGCATAGAGTTTGAAGAGTGTCAATGGAGAGTTGAAACTGGACCTTTATAGCTAATTATTCTTGAGCTGCTTCATGACAGAATAAAGAAGCTTTTACACTAGTTTTGCAATGAAGGAATTTTAATGTGATTCACCAAGAAATCAAACGAGTTTAGGTCCTTTAGGTGTTAGATTCTTGAGCCGGAAGGAGATGATATAGCCAGCAGTCTGTTCCATAAGCTTCTCTATTTCATCATAGAGTTTATTATAATTGGGCTTGGTTTAACACCATCAAATTCATTTGCCTTTTCTTTTATTTAGATTTTAGTTAATGTCTATTCTTTTACTTAGCTAATATTAACGACAACATGATATCCATTCCTTTCTTTTTTGGCTTCATCTCAGTAATAATACCTCTATCTAGCAGTCTGTGTGCCATCCATTTGTTAATAATAGTAATAAAGAAATGCTTCTGAATAAAAAAAATGACTTTGCTGCTGACTTACCTTACCTACACTATTTTACAGGAGCTTTGTTCCTCCTTAATTTACTATCTTGGTAAAATGAGACGCCACTCAGAAGCATTCTCTGTTTACAGTATGTTGAGATATAGCAAAAGAACAATGTGCAAGGCCCTTCATGAGACAATTCTCCACATTCTAATAGCTGACCAACTTCTCAAGGATGCATATATAGTAGTTAAGGTATGTTGTATTATTTAACAATTTCATAGATGTGCTTTTTTCCCGTCTCATTGTTTCTATCCTAAGCTGTTTTCTTTTTCCAGGACAATGCAGGTTCAATCTCACATCCTGCTATTAAGTAGTTTGCGTCTGCATTTACAAGGTTTGGTAATACTAACTCAGTGAATGATGTAATGAAGGTTATCCATGGTTCTGGCTTCAAGATTGATCAGGTAAGCAACCATGAGTACGATGACTGTGCTTCAACAAAATTTAGTCAATTTATTTAACCGAGAATTTGCATCTAGACTCAGGCCTTTTAACATGTGTGCATAGCTTCATGGTTAGACATACGACATGGAGGCATAGCGTGATTGGGAATGACATGTATCCTGGTGTTATGATGTTCAGTCCATTAGATTGACTATTGCATGCGGCTTATTATTTAAGTCCCCAAATTGTCTCAGCATTTCAGTCTAACTGTCAAATTTCGAAATGATAGTTGTATAGAATTTCTTTGGTGGATTTATCTACATGTATATTTCAATTACCATGTGTTGGAGAAACAAGTGCAGGCTTAATTAGGTGAAGAAATTTCTTTTAGCGGCTTGAAGTTTTTTCTCTATTCTGTAAACAAAGTTTATCTCATTTTTGAAATGATTGCCCTTTATTATTTAATGTTCTCCATCCCCCAACCCACCGCCTTTCGATTGTATTAATCACGAAAGCAAAGGTCTCTTGGTTCTCAATCAATTATCCTTTTCTGATGTACTTCACGCCTCATGAAGTGCAACTTTCTGGTTGACTGACAACTGACTTCAAGGTTCTGTAATTTCTACCAAACATGACTGTTATTAGGCCTCAGTATTGCTTTATCCTGACGCTCCCATGTTGATAACAAACGCACACAAAGAGGCATATAGTTCATGACCATTTCTATACACAAATGCACATACATAGCTGCAGATTCTCAGAAGTCAGTATGTGAAGCTCATGTTTTGAATCCCGTATTTTTGAATTTGTTTTTAATTCATCTTCCTCTTTTTTTTCATCTGGTCTCACATCACGTTATATTGCAGAACCTGAGAATAAAGAATTTCTCATTCAGTTGCTACAGTGGATGCCAGGTAAAGAAAAGAGGAAATAAATGAAGTTGATTTTTATGTTGATTTGGTGTGCAATAAATTCAATTTTGTGTTTAATTTTCTATTAGTTGTTACGGATTCTAAATAGATTTTTGTGTTATTTTTAAATGAAAAAAAAGTCGAATAATTTGAGTGATAGTGGTTCCAAATACAGCCTGAAGCCTAAAATTGTGAGTGTATTGTTTTTAGGGGAAAGATCATTTTAGTCCCTAACTTTTGGGAAAGAATCAAATTTTTAACTATGTTTTAAAAAAAGACAAAATGGACCCTAACTTTTTCAAAAAGTGTCAAATTAATCATTCTTGTTAGTCAACTAACGGTCAAACTTAACGAATGACATGATATACAAAGGTAATTTTGTCATCTTAGGGATTAAAATGATCTGAAAAAAAAATTAAGAAAAAAGTTTAAGGGATCAGATCATTTTAATCCCTAAAATGACAAAATTACCCTTGTATATCATGTCATCCGTTAAGTTTGACCGTTAGTTGACTAACAAGAATAACTAATTTGACACTTTTTCGAAAAGTTAGGGTCTATTTTGTCATTTTTTAAAACATAGTTAAAAATTTGATCTTTTCCCAAAAGTTAGGGACTAAAATGATCTTTCCCCTTGTTTTTATTGTAAATTAATTTATTAAATCTTGATTATTTATATTCAATGTTTATTATTTATTGAAAATGAATGATTTATCTTTTTAAATAATGTTTTGGATTACAAATTATGTTTTATCATTGAAATAAGAATTTATTACGATTTCGTATATACATGTACTTATCATAAATTTCAATAGGAATCTTATATTTTTAGCTTAAGTTATTATTAGAAAGATTTCAGAAGATTTTTAAATAATATGATTTCGTGGTTTTTTAAAAATATATATTGATTACGTTTTGAGAAAAATATTTCTTTAGAATCATGTGTATAATAAAAAAAGATTTGAGAAAAGAAAATAAAAATGTTTTTAAAACACTAAAGTGATACCCTTCCCTCTAACGGTTAAGCAAACAAAAATCCTATATATGTATATATGTATGTATGTATGTATGTATGTATCAATCAAATTATAACGTTCGAATTCAAATGGATCAAGTAGACTTTTAAAAGTATAAGAGAAATCCAATTTGAGAGCCAAATTAAAAAAAAGTTGGAAAAAATAAATTGTGGGCTGAACCAATCAAAGCCCAAATTAAGTGGGCTTTTATTTATCGAACAAAAAAGAATCAATGTGGGATTGAGTTACAGTGGCCATATTGGCACCCTAAATTACTGTATATACTCCCCTTTTTTCATATTCACCCCCCTAAGTTATTGCAGGTACACTCCTTTTTGCATATTCACACCATTAACCATTTTTAAAATATTAAAAATTTGTAACCACACTCCACAAATTATAAATACAGCCTTTTTCTTCTTCCTAATCATCATCATCATCATCATCATCATGCTTTCTATTAAAATTTCCATTTTGAATCCAACACCATCCAAAATAAACAAAATCAATAAAGGCTACTTTAACTCTCCGATTAATAGAGATATATTGATTCTATATCGTGGATATGAATTTTTTGCCCTTTTAAATTTAATTGTTTTCTTGTTCTAAGCATCACCCTTCTGCAGTGCTCCTTGACACTGCCAAAATCAACGTACGTTTGGTGGGCGACTTTGCTTCCATGGTAGTTCATGTTCACGACACTACTTTGCCCATCTCTCTTGAGGAAATGCTTGTGCATCGTAGAGCTGTGTTGCTTGTGGCGCCATGATCCCGCTGCTTGTTAGGACCCCCCCTTTGGGAGCTATGAGTCTAGTATTAGTCAAGTGCATGCACAACGCTTGAGTTTTCTTTGTTTTCCAAGAATGGTAATGTTAGAGAATTTGTTTTAAATTTGGACTCTTGAATCAATTGTGTAAGTGTTCACGTGGGTTTGGCTTGTTTTTCTTGTTAGTGTTATTTTAACAATGATATATATATATTTAAGTACTTTCTGTTCTTGCTATTTCCTGTCCAACTGCTTTTAACGATGCAGTATACATCTAACTAAAATACATGAGTTGCTTATAACTAAAATAGTAATGTTTGAAGTTGGTTAAACACAAAATCTTAGAAATTTAGATCTTGAAACTAAGGTTTTTTTTGTCCTTTTGGTTTAGTATATCTCTTGTTTTTTTAATGTATTTTAATTTTCTGCACCTCAATATTTGTGGGAAAAAGAACTTGTATAATGTTATCGAGGTGATAATTAAAAAACTAAACCATATGAAGGATCCTTAAAAATAAATAATATCATATTTTTGAAAGCAACTTTTACCATATCATTTTATAGTATTTGGTTAAAATAAACAAAAATGCTTTCTATATTATTTTTTCTTATAATAATAAAGATAAGTTAGTAAAATAATAACTTTGGGCCAAGAATATGGATTATTATTATAACCACACGAACTACAAGAAATCAAAGTAATGCAAAATTTAACCAAAAAAAAAAGAGAGGGCAGCAGAGGTAGATTGATGATGATTGGTTAAAAAAGTAAAAAGTAAAAAAGTAAACTCCTGAATAAATTGGCCCATTTATTGATTTCATTTGGGCCTAATTTGATTTTTGGATCTACTTATATTTGAGCCTTATAATTATTTTGGGGTGACAATTTGGGCCATGACAAAACGGATCGACATGATATCATGAAAAATAAATGAATATGGGTAAAATAAATTTGTATCATAATCATATCGACCTGTTTAACTTTTTTATTAAACAAATCAAATTGGGTTTGCTTAATAAATTCATAGGTCAACACGATTAATAAGGTCAAATTGTAATATATATATATATATATATTATAGGGTTAAATTATAATATTTATATATTATAGGCATTAAATTGTAATATTTATATAGAGTCAAAATATTATTTAAGTTAAATGGGTTAAATGAATTAAACGAATAAACGAATTAAGGAGTTGACAAATTAATTGGTTTGAATTCTTTATAATCTAAGTAATAGATAAATTAGTCGTGTCATATTGTATTAACCATTTATAAACGAATTCGTGTCAAACTAAAAATGTTGACCTGTTAATTAAATAAATTTGTGTCATGTTAGGTGAATTCATAAACAAATTGAATCAAATTCAATTCAACCTAATTCACGAACCCTTTTGCCACCCTTACATTTACCTTTAAATGAGCTCATTTAATTAGTTCCATGGGCTTAATTAGGGAACAAAATAAAGAGCGATGATATTTCCATGGCAATTCCACCCCTCTAAAACTGTATGTACACCTTTTTAGTTTATACATTTTTAATATTCCAATATTACCCTTAAATTAAATTATTAAGACTTTAATTAAAAAATGATATTGTTATTATTATAATTAAATTTGAATACTCCAACTTCAACCCTTGATAAAAAAATTTGATTTCTTTTAATAAAGTAGTCAAAGATGAGAGCTTATAAATGGTGAAAATAGAGGCTTAGATTTGAGAGGTTTGGTTTTGTTTTCGTTTTTGTTTTTTTTTTTTCACTGGGAGGGGGATGGGGCACAGGGTTAGTTTTGTTAAAGCTTAGCTTGAGTGAAAATTAAGATTTTCAGTTTTGTTTGATAGTTTTACGTATATAGTTTTGGTGAAATACAAGAATTTTGAGTGAAAATGAGAGATGACATAAAATAGAGAAGTTATAGACATAAATCAGAGCATCAAATTTCAAAACCAGCTTAAAAAAAGTTTTATTTATTTTTTAATTTTTTAATTTAATTATCTTTATAATTGTTTACCTATAATATTTAAAAGAAAAATATATTGATGTTTAAAAAAAAGTTAGACTTTTTTAATATTTTAATTTAATTATTTTATAATTATTTACCTATAATATCTAAAAAATAAATATATGAATGGACATGATTAGTAATACATAGAGTGTACTTATAGAATATGAATTTTTTAAAATCTTAATAAGGTGTAAATGCAAAAATGGTGTATATACGCTTTTTAAAGGGTGGAAATATCACCACTTAAAAAATAATAATAATAAAAACTCTATCTAAAACTTCATGGGCTTTTAATTTAAATTGATTAATTTATTATGCTTTATGGACTTATTTAGCAAGTTTAATGACTCATTTAATAATGATTTTCTTCTTTTAGTCACAATTGGGCTCGACTTATAAGTGGATTCATTTAGCAAGTCATAAGGGCTAATTTAGAATGATATTTCTTTAAAATAATAGGCTTAAACTTATAGTTAAACTTGAAAAAAAATGTTCTCACTATTGCCCATAGCTCTTAAAAAATAAAGAGTGATGATATTTCCAATCCTTAAAAATTGTATGTACACCTCTTTTGTTTGCACACCTCATAATAATTTGAAATGTTTTTAATTTCTTTTTAACTTTACTTAATACCAAGATTACTTGTTTTATTTAATTTTATTATACTCTGTTTTTATAAATACACCTCATGTTTACCTATTTCATTATTTATTTATTTTTATAGTATCAATATTATTTCAATATTGAAAAAACTTCATCTTCTTTACATCTTGGTGTTTCATTCTCATTAAACTAAAAGAGGAACTTCAACTTCTGTTTTATACTCAAACATATTCACCACTACGGATCAAAGACCAAACCCAGTCAAGCTACCAATTATTATGAGAAATTCACAATTGAATTCAACTATGCCTTTTTATAATATTGATTTTTTTTTTTAATATAATTTGTTTAGTACTTGAGTTATGTCAACAATGTGTTCATAGAATTGTTTGAATGAAGTTTTTTACACCAAGAAGCTTATGTAAATATGAAACAACTTCCTAGCACTAAAAACTTCAGTTTTGAGATACGTCAACCTTATGTTTGATGAATTATTTGAATGAAATTTTTTATAATAAGAAGTTTACACTTATATACAATAAACTTCTTAGCACTAAAACAACAATTAATTTAAAACTTACCCTTTTACAACTAATTTCATTTGAAGATTATGTCTCATTCTCCATACTCAATCAAATTATATTACTTGAGAAGAATTCGATATTTACGATTAATATTTAGAAGAAAAGTTATATGATATTTTAATCAATAATTTATGGGTCTGCTTACAAAACATTTATCCTTGTAGTAATTTTACTCAAGGATAATATTGTATATTAAAAAAAAAAAAAAATTGTTAGTTGGAGGTGTACATAAGATGTTTTAAGGGTACAAATATCACCACTCAAAAAATAAATCAACCCAATATAATTAACTTGTGTTCAATTCATGATATCTCCAAATCAGCAAATTAGTGGCGATATTGAATGCCTCAAAACTCGTATGTACACCCCTTTCATATCAACACTCGATCTTCAAACTTTGTTTCAATTCTTTTACCTTTATATATATATATATATATATAGAGAGAGAGAGAGAGAGAGAGAGAGAGAGAGAGAGAGAGCTTTTTAGCCATTGTCGTGTAGTGCAACTCTCACAATAGGAGTATTTGGTATCGTTAAAAGTAGAATCTAGATAATTAAATACATTATTTATCTATATTATAGAAATTGGTAAAATAAACAAAAATGCTTTCTATATTATTTTTTTCTTATAATAATAAAGATAAGTTAGTAGAATAATAACTTTGGTCCAAGAACATGGATTATTATTATAACCACACGAATTGCAAGAAATCAAATTAATGCAAAATTTAACAAATGCAAGAGAGAGCCAACAGAGGTAGATTGATGATGATTAGTTAAAAGAGTAAAAGGTTAAAAAAATAGACTCTTGACTGATGTTGAATGTTCGCAAAGAAGAAAGAGACCCAAATGAGCCCAACGTGGCCCACACACAACAAATCAATCTCTCTAGGGTTGAAATCGCAATTGGGTCACCCGTAAGGGAGCCCATTTTCAAGTGGTCAGACAAAGAGACCACCTGACCCTGATCCGCCTGACTAATCTGACTCTACCGGTTCTATCACACGACACCACCCCAACTAACTTGCAGAAGCTACAATGAGTCAGGTATCGTGTATGTGTTGATTCCGTAATAAAAAATAATAATAAATAAATAATGTGCGTGTTAGATCTCCAATTTTCAATTCCCATATCATATCATGATTATCTGAGATATCAATTTCAAATCGTTCAATTTGCAAAAACCCAGAGACTCATTTTTCAATTTCTCAATTAAAAAATATCCAAAAGAAACAAACTCTCTCTCACTATATATATATATATATCCAAATTGCAATGCTACCTCTCTTTTCACCTCTTATCACATCTCGGTAAGCATGGACGGCCCCACATACCTCATATCGTTCAGTTTGCAAAAATCCAGACACTCATTTTTTAATTTCTCATTTAAAAAATATCCAAAAGAAACAAACTCTCTCTCTATAAAGTAAAAAAAAAATCCGAATTCCAATGCTATCTCTCTTTTCACATCCCATGTCACACCTCTGTAAATATGGACAGCCCCACATGTCCCAAATCGTTCAATTTGCAAAATCCCAGACACTTATTTTTCAATTTCTCAATTAAAAAATATTCAAAAAAAGCAAACTCTTTCTATATATATAGATATATAAAGTAAAATAAATCTCCAAATTCCAACACTATCTCCTTTTCACCTCCCACATCACATCTCTGTTAAGCATGGACAGCCCCACATACCAACCCATCCTCTCTCTCTCTCTCTCTCTCAATCACAACTCTGTAATCATGACAGCCACACATGCCAACCCCTCCTCTCTCTCTCTCTCTCTCTCTCTCTCTCTCTCTCTCTCTCTCTCTCTCTCTATCAGCCTCAACTAGTCTTTTAAGTACACTGTCACGCCGAGCCTTGCTGCGCTTGCATAGCAAAAAAAGACCTTTCCACGAGTCTTTAAGTGCACGGTCACGCCAAGCCTTGCTACACTTGCGTAGTAAAAAAAGACCTTTCAACGCAGGCTGTTAATTACTTAAAAAAAAAAAAAAACTCTCTGATGAGGGTGGGAAAAAAATCAAAATCGAATCCACCCGAACAAACCGAATTGATCTATGCTGAAAATATCAATTTTCTCATTGTATTTGACTTGGTTTGGTTTTTTAAAAAAAGACCCTCTTCCTCGAGTCAATTTAAGTGATTCACGGATCAATGATTATTCTTTGTTTCAAGCCTTGCTACACTTCACATATTTACTTGGATTCATATTTATTTCGTTTAAATTATCTCAAATGTGTAAAAAATAAATAAATAATAATAGAAAGAAGGAAAACTAATTAAGTTTAATTAAAAAACTTGATTATTCCAAATTTTTTACAATTTTTTTTTCATTATATTAGTTTTTCCAATGCTGTAATGATCCTATCACTTTCCTTGTATGTTTT